>JAVTVY010006068.1:0-37637 GCA_036873755.1 Hanleya hanleyi
GTGATACCATCCCACCCCTTCATACATATACATATAACAGTCCTGGTGTCCTGACAGCCTGATAACACCATTCCACACCCTCATATATACCCATACATATAGCAGTTCCAGTGTCCTGACAGACTGATAACACCATCTCACCCCCTCATACATACCCATACATATAGCAGTTCTGGAGACCTGACAACACAATCTGGTAACACCATCCCACCTCGTCATACATACCCATACATATAGCAGTTCCAGTGTCCTGACAGAATGGTAACACCATCCCACCTCGTCATACATACCCATACATATAGCAGTTCCAGTGTCCTGACAGAATGGTAACACCATCCCACCTAGTCATACATACCCATACATATAGCAGTTCCAGTGTCCTGACAGACTGGTAACACCATCCCATCCCCTCATACATACCCATACATATAGCAGTTCCAGTGTCCTGGCAGACTGGTAACACCATCCCACCCCCTCATACACACCCATACAAGTAGCAGTTTCTGTGTCCTGACAGCCTGGTAACACCATCCCACCCCCTTATACATACCCATACATATAGCAGTTTCTGTGTCCTGACAGCCTGGTAACACCATCCTAATTCTCATATATATACATATACGCGCCCTGGTGTCCTGACAGCCTGATAACAATTATTCCACACTCATATATACCTCCATGTTACATGATGAAGTGAGTTCCTGAAAGGGCCCTGACAGACTGATAACACCATCTCACCCCCTCATACATACCCATACATATAGCAGTTCTGGAGACCTGACAACACAATCTGGTAACACCATCCCACCTCGTCATACATACCCATACATATAGCAGTTCCAGTGTCCTGACAGAATGGTAACACCATCCCACCTCGTCATACATACCCATACATATAGCAGTTCCAGTGTCCTGACAGACTGGTAACACCATCCCATCCCCTCATACATACCCATACATATAGCAGTTCCAGTGTCCTGACAGACTGGTAACACCATCCCACCCCCTCATACACACCCATACAAGTAGCAGTTTCTGTGTCCTGACAGCCTGGTAACACCATCCCACCCCCTTATACATACCCATACATATAGCAGTTTCTGTGTCCTGACAGCCTGGTAACACCATCCCACCCCCTCATACATATCCATACATATAGCAGTTTATGTGTCCTGACAGCCTGGTAGCAGTTTCTGTGTCCTGACAGACTGGTAACACCATCCCACCCCCTTATACATACCCATACATATAGCAGTTTCTGTGTCCTGACAGCCTGGTAACACCATCCCACCCCCTCATACATATCCATACATATAGCAGTTTATGTGTCCTGACAGCCTGGTAATACCATCCCACCCCTCATACATACCCATACATATAGCAGTTTATGTGTCCTGACAGCCTGGTAACACCATCCCACCCCCTCATACATATCCATACATATAGCAGTTTATGTGTCCTGACAGCCTGGTAATACCATCCCACCCCCTCATACATACCCACACATATGGTAGTTTATGTGTCCTGACATCCTGGTAACACCATCCCCCCTCATACATACCCATACATATAGCAGTTCCCGTGTCCTGACAGCCTGGTAACACCATCCCAGCGGCAATGTTAGCATTCTTTAGGAGTTCTAGTGCCACAAATCTGTCATTGTCCGAGGCCTCAGGATCCCTCAGGATATTGGACAATTGCTGCAGATACATGTCGATTGTAAGTTTACAATGGGATCTGAGATCATCTAACCAAACTTTACAGTGACTGCTCTAATAATACAATCACAGAAAAAACAATTTCTCAAAAAGAAAATAACTGGCAAAAATCAAGTTTAAGAAATGATACAAAACAGATGTTTCGAGAATATTATCTGAAACAGATATTTTATTTCTACTAAATTTAATGTGACAGCAATTTTATTTGATGTGCTGATCCGAATCAGTTCAGAATTAAGAACGGATAGCAGGTTAAATGTTAACAGTGTGAATTGCATATGACTATTCAAATAACTTTTTTAGATCCAATCAGTGAAGGCAACACGGAGTGTTATCTTTGTTATGAACTTAAAGAGCTAATGCACTCATTTTGAAAATATACATTAAATAACACTTGATTTACATCAACTGCTCAAAAAACAGAACTGAAAAGGAAGCTGAAGACAGTGCCTGATCAATGTGACATAATGGAGAGCGCCATGATGCTAGCGATGTCACGTTTGAACTACACGCAGCTTTCAAAACAATGCCTGACATTGAAAGCTATGACATTTGGAATGACGTTATGCAATATAATGACATAACATCAGTCACTGGCTTCAGCTGCCTTTTCTGTTTTGGTTTTGAGAAGTTGATTAAAATTGGATTTCCAAGTCGCACAGAAAAGTAATTGGTGTTATTACTCACTTTTACTACCAATTGGACAGCTTTACCACCAAATGCTAATTGTTGCATATTTTCGATACGAGTACATTAGCTCTTTAAAGAAAAAAAGACAGTTAATTTACATGAAAGAAGATCTTTGGAAATTAGTTCACTGTGTACATGTGTTGTTCATTGGATGTCAACTCTTGTCTTTACCTGTAGATGACCTGGACGTAACAGGTGAGCGATATCTATCATGGCCTGTTCAGCCAACTGAGTCAAGGCTGCTGGCTCCACATGAAGTACCTTATGCCCTTTCACATCAAATGTCGAAACATTCTCACCTGCACAAAATAAATAAAAAATTGGAGATTGTGATATATTTATTTTCTAAAATTTTATCGAAATCCATCAAAAATGAAAGACAAGACAAGCATCTAGTCCGTCATTCAATATTCAGCTGTCGTCCATTAAAGAATTTCCGTGTCCATAAATGGCTGATTCTCCCCATGTTATCAATTTACGCTCTCGATGTCAGTTGGCCACCCTGTGTTTTACTTATATGAGATTGATGGGTGAAAATAATTGTGTAAATAACATTGGATGTATATATTTCTTTAATTCTAAATGAAAATAAACAAATTGAGCATGTAGAGTCCATGCTGAAGTTTCAGCACAGTCGAGGCCAGGAAGACCGACAACGACATTGACACAGCCGACGACATCTTCTTTTCCCCTCACAATATCGAGATAAAACCCTCTTGCTTATTCCCATGCTTGACATAGGCTTACATTCTGGGTCACTTTGGGTAATACTCTCATCACAATTCTCTTATGCTATATGTCATGTATGTATGGGGTGGAAATTCTGGCAGGGCTAATCTGGGTGAAATCAGGTGAATGTATGCTTTCTATCCTGTTTGAAGATAAGATAATATCTGCCTACATTAATACACCACAATGGTGTTTATATGGGAATATTATTGAGGGATGTTGAGCTATTATTAAGCTTAGAAGAACTGTGAATCAGTGCAACCCAGACTGAGCATATATGGTATCACAGAAGCGTGAAATCAGTTGTTTGGTGGGATATTGGGACCTCAGGATTTCTTTCTGTGCCAAGTACATACTCACTTGTCAGCTTTTTCCATGGAACATCTGGCTTCTTCTCTTGCTCCAGTATATCTTGAAAGACAAATGGTTTTACAGCAGCTGCTGCTGCAGTTGCCTTGGACCGCTGTACTGACTGCCAACAGGGCACAATGAGCCTCTGACATACTTGGCCAGGTTTGGAAAACATCTCACAATATCACTTACATGTATGCTTCAAATTGGACTGGACCGGAGCTAAGAGAGAAAGAATTCAGACTTTTAAATAAATGCAAATTAAGCGTACTTGTCAGGCAACTCTCATTACTGGTGAGACCAACAAAAAGCGACATGAGCATGAACTCCAATATTACTGGACTTGGCAAAGGGGGATCATGCAGGCGGGCCAGGGGTTTTTCATGCACAATCATGTATAAGCTACCACTGACACTCCCCCCCCCCCAACCAAATGCCAATGTTTTCAATTTCCAAGGGCGTTCATAGCGGGGGGTCGACATTCACAGCCCAACAGACTAGGGTCCAGGGGCCACCAAGGCCCCGGAAGCTCCAGGGTCCTAGATTGCCGGTGATTCATTCTAAGTGATTCCCGGATATAAATCTGAACATAATATATGCAGATTTATGGTTTTATTTTCATGTTTGTTTTGCATTTATAAGAACAGATCGATATTGTAAAAAATCACACCTCATACCTGAATTCATTTGACTTTCTAGTGATATTTAATACATGTACATACAAAACGATGATCTTTATGCCATGGAACATTAAAAACCAATATGCGTACCAGTATGAATGATTTACACAAAGCCAAAATAAGGCCATAATGTCACTTGATTAGTTGTTTAGCATGACGTTGATTTTTCAAATACACATGCTAGATGCTATAATTATTTATTATTAATTATCAAATTGCACACAAAATGCATATGATATGAACAAAATGAGTCAGTTTTACTCATGAAAATGTATATCCCTCGTCTATTTCAATTATTTTCCCTCATGCTAAACGGTTCATACTCCATGTAAGACTCATGAGACAATTAATACAATAGCCAAGTCTGGGAACAACAATATGTCTAGACTTCAGCCTTTTCAGCTGCACAAAGACTCAGACAATGGCTTCCTACATGAAGTATCTACCTGCTAAACAACCAATCAATTGACAATGGTGAATCCTGTCAGATCATCAGGTGAGGGTCAAGGGACTGCATCGTCCGGAAGCTTCGGGGTCCTAGGTTGCCGGAGATGCTTCCCCCCTGTAGATCCGCTCTTGATCTCTCAATTCTCACCATCCGAGGTATGTGCACCAAGGGCGCGCATTTCTAGGGGGATCCCCGCCGGAAAATTAAAAATTTGTTATCCTTTTTTTTCCTGATTTTTAGCATATTCTAATGCTAAACTGCAGTTTTACATCTTACATAATTGTCGTATTTCCAATCTACGGACAAAAAGTGGGGTGCGTTCGCGCCACACGCACCATGGGTAGCGACGCTCTTGGCCTATATCATATGATAACTATCTGCACAGCTGAAATAGTAAGTTCCGATGGTGGGAATATGGGTCAGCACATCTATAAACACTACACAAGAAATAGCCTTTGTGGCCACAATTTGAGATCGTTGACAGTGGAACAGCTATGAATCTAGTATTCTACTGGGAGCTGTCCGGAAATGATAGTACCCACACAAACAAATTCTTTTAATAAAAGTGAAAAGAAAAAAAAAAGAAAAAAAAAATGAAAACTTGTTCACGTTGTTGTTGTTCCCCCGTGCTCATCCCTCCACTGATCTTCATTCATTTTCATCAGCTGTACCAGACTCAGATCATTGAGATGATATGGATATTTTATCATTTTATTATTTAACAGAATTCAAAAGATCGGCGAGATCTTTGTATGAACAGTAAACAAATACATATATCTCACATGTTCAAGGACAGAACTTCGCCTTCTCTCTCCTGTCACCTTGACCGCATTCTCCACGACTGGCAACTATTTTTATTCGTACTGCGTAAATGCAGTTTTCAGCACAACGCCCGTGCAACGGAGAGCTCGTTTGCGTTATTTTATCCAACCACGTTGCGGAAAATAATGAGTTCAGCGAGGGGTATTCAAAAAGAAAGGATAAAAGAAAAATTTAGGCAGAATTGAGATCAGAACTGCTTTCAAGGGGCTAGCGTGTGGAGTATAGCAAGTGGTGCAGATACAAACAATGTTGGGTCAACTATTCGTGACATGTTTTGTGGTTTTATTCGCGTTTTTAGTCTGTTTGGTGGACGCCAGTTTCATGAACTGGTTGTTTGGGGATGAAGCAGAAGATGTCGAAAACCGGGCCCCAGCTAATGGAAAGGCTGGCCTGATTAGCAAAGACCAGTCCAGATTTGAAATGTTGTCAACAGACGAAAAGTTCTTAGAATTCTCTAAGACACTGGCTGAACTGTCTCCATTAGATGAATGTTATCACATCGTAAGGGGGATACAATTATTATAATTTTATTCTATTTTTAACTTTATAAACATGATCTCCTCATCCTGGATTCAGAACTGAAGACTGAAGTTGGTAAAAATACACATACACTTACTGAGGCAAAAATATAAGCCAAACTAGATGAATAAGTCCTGTGAGAATTCCACGTATGCCATTATGCAAGTGTCTAGCGAAACCCCACTTGATCAACAGGGGGAGAGGGGAGGAGGGGAGGAGGGGGAGGGGGGCGGGTTACCACAACCACAACTATTGTCCCATTCTTGGGTGAAAGAAATATCAATCCACCTAAACTCCCACATAGCAAAATATTGATGTGAATCCCCACCTAAAACCTCGACCATTCGGAAACGTTACCGAATTCGGGAACAGTTGCCGAATTTGACAAACATGCAGAAAGACTGCCGAATTTGGAAACCTGCCTATTTGTTCTTCAAATCATGGGTAATACAGGATACCTGTAGGCAAAACACCAGGTATATCGAATTTCCGAATGCCGCGATGAAATGCGATTGAAAAGGTGCTGCCACCTGTTGGTACAAAAAAATTACAACCTATCTCCAAGATTTGGGCCTCAAAGTTGTCGAATTTGTACATAAAATGTTTGTTCTGAATTTTCCCCAATTTGACAATGTTTCCGAATTTCAAAATTCCCCGAAATGATTTACATAATTTCCTCCATTGACTTGCCCAGTGATACAGGAATGCAAATGTGTGAAAGACCCATGCATGCCTGGGGCATCAACTCATTATTAATCCTCAGGCAAGCCCCAACTAAGTCTGACCCTTGCCCAGGGTTGGTGGGGTGGGGATTTCGTTTGATTCAGGACTGCATTAGATCTACAGGTCATGCATGAGAATATTAGGGGGGTAAAAGGTAAGGGGAGATAACCATTCAACTTCACATTCATTGTCACATGAGCTAACATACTGGCCTACATGTACTTGTATTGCGACCAAGTAATTCTCACCTGACTGACACTGGTCACTTCTCCATACTGTAACCTGCATTCTCGGGACTCGAATCTATTGCACCTTATAGACTCTGGGGAATAATACAGGAAGTTCATTTATTTGCATTTCTACTAGTCAGATGGCTGCCCCCACCGGGGGGCATAATATCACTGTATATTTCTTTATTTCTTTTTGTTGTGCATCAAAAATCCCAAAATCTATCCTGTTTCTCCAAACTACAGACATTTGGTGAATAGAATAAGTTTATGTTTACACTTTACATGTATAACAAATTGAATCAGGTTTAATTCAAAGGACTGTTCTGACACACTTGTTGTGAGCCTCAATTTTACACATAATTCAGCGGTAAGCGTGAGATGTGATTATGTCACATAACCAATTAACTCTGATGATCACAGAACATTCAATTTTCTTTCAACCAAAATTCAAAATACTAAATATGCAGGCATGCTTTATGGACTATAAAGAACTTTACTCAAATGCCACAAAAACAAGTGATTGGCCGCCCATGGATTGCAGAGACTAATAGATGCACAAGCCCCATTATATGTAACGGCTAGACCCAGAGAATATGAAAGGGGAAAGCTGTTACATTCGTTATTTGACGATTAGTAATATGTAGCTGTATCAAAAGACAAACGAGGTCACAGGTATTAGTGAGACTGATATGTTTGGTAGAGTATCTAACTTGCATCTATGGGTGTTGCGAGAAGCACAGGACATATATCTTAAAATTGCTATATATAAATTAGAAAATACAGAAATTAAATATAGTGGGGGGTTCATAAGTGTAATCAATGAAAAGGGATGGAGGACTAGTTGGGGGATATGTGATCCGCTAACATCTCTTGTATGACAAGGGAAGAAGTTAACTACGTATCCACTGTATATAAACCAATATCAACAGTACTGCTGACCCCGCACCTACATAACCTAAGCTCCACTTTACCGGATATATGCAATTGACTAACTCAATTATGACACTGGCCTCATTCATTGACACTTTCACTTGTTGGTAGGGTTATCAATTAACCTGTGATGTAACTGGGTCAGCCAGTCGCTAATCTCCAGTAGGCGGGGTTTGGGTGGTGGATCAGCGGTACAACTGCTGATAGTGATACAGGTTCATATGCAGCGAATAGTAAAGTTTCTTCCCTTGTCATATAACAAAAATCAGCAGACCCCCTCCTCCAACCATCCCCCGCCACCCATAATTTACTGATGTATATTCACATTCAGCACATTGGCAAAAGCGTTTACATTCCACTTTTACGGTGTTGAGTAGGTTCAGTTGATTGACATGACCCCCTTATTTGAGAAGCATGTGTGATAGCAATTACCAATTTTGGCAAAGTACATTGATTTATTTATGTGCTGAAAATCCACGTATTTTATTGGAAATATAATAGATGAAAAATAAAAAACTTCTTGGTCGGCTATATTTGTGCTATGACTATTGGATCGAAAGTATGTACATGTATGCACGCGAGCGTGAATCAAGAATTTTAGGAAAAAAACATCTTGGGTGTGCAATGGCTGCCAATATAAGGCAGAATCAATAGTGGAAGAGTTCTGAAACATATATCACATGAACAACCCTTTTATCAAATAATCATACTGTACATGTAGGCTAGCCAGATATCCATATTTTATTTTCTCTCTATCGGTATCTAAAAATTAAACCATATTCGTAATACTCAATAGTTAAGTACTATCGGTACTCAAAGCAAATTTTACTTTCAATTGTCTGCGTTTTACTACATGCTTGTCACTACAGTAGAAAGATGACCAAGATTTTATTTGCTTAAATTGCAGGTAATCTATAGTTTAAAAAAGCGATGTAGTGAACTGAGTGAGGAAGAACTGGGGAAACTTTCAGTCCAATTACTAAACTGTCAGTCTGAGGCAGAAGAACGCACAACTTATCCATGTACAGCAAAAATGGTAAGATTTCACTCCCTTGCACTACACTCTGTTGATCAATATGACATCCAGGTAATGGACTACAATAATCATCTTTCATGTCTCTTGGCATAGTATAATTACAGGATTTGTAAATGTATACCAATACCAGGTGAATGAATGGAGTGGATGACAGGCATGCTGTGTTTCTCTCATCTCTGGATAAATAATGGAATGCATCAAATGTTGTAATAATCACCTTTTAAAGATTGGATCAAATGTTGATGTTGACCTGCCTACCCAATACATTGATCACCCCTATCTAGGGTAAGTTGAACAGTTATGTTCTGCTTTTGTCCCCATTCCAAGTCATTTGATGATCCCATTATTGTAGTTCTGGTGACATGATTATTGGAGTACTAGCCACTTAATGCAAAGACCAGAAGTTTTCAATCGATTCAGATTATCTCTGCTCATTGACAGCTATTTTGGGACATTTTATTATTGATGAAGATGTTTCAAAGTTTTCTTGTATTTTTACAGACCATAGCTGACTGTACGAAGAACATGGATCCTACAACATGGAACTCCTATCAGATTGTCAGTAACAGAGCACGTGCAGTGTGTTACGCTGCCCAGCAGACACAGTTCCGTAAGATGACAGAGTTGACAGTGAATCAGCTTGTGACCCAGGCAGGAAATCAACTACAAACCATGAAGGAACTACAGGTTATCTCCCTTTGTCTATTGAGTTGTCTCCAACCATAATGTGTTGTCTCCCTTCGCTGAGTTTGGTCATGTACTTTGTGCATTTTATTCATATAAATAAAAAAAATGTGATAACTTATACCATGAAAGGAAATTTCAGTGTTAGGCCAATACAAATGTCAGGTCAGCATGTATGTTTTTGTGAGGCATGCCCATTGACCCTTTTTTTTAAAAGAAGTTTCAGCATAATGCATATGTGCGTGTTGTCAGCCAACGGTATTAATTGTCTGTTAATATTGAATAATGTATTGACATGAATATTAAAAGTTTGAGGCATGATATAATATGATTTAATGTATATCACTGCCCTAATTACTCGCCTTCAACTTCTAGAAAGAATATTAAATCGAATAAAAATAATAAAAACTGAGCTACTTAACCTCATAACTTTTTTCAAGGGTCATGGACTAGAAACAAAAGACGACCTTAGAGAGCGATTCCTTTGTCAGGTCATATTCAGTGTCCTTCCCAGTAGATGGTGGTGGTTCTCTTCGGGTACTCCGGCTTCCTCCACCATTCAAACTGCTGGTCACCATATGAGTGAAATAACCATGAATGTGACTTTGGTGGATGGCACATGACTAAAATTTATATTCATGGGAATATAAAAACAGAGATACAAATGATTTTCAGAGCAATAACAGTCATGTTAAGTCTCTGTTGACATACAACAGAACACTGTCAAAACAAAGTATTTTATTATCATTTCTTTCTGTGATTTCACTTAGAATGGTCAAGAACAGTTGCATGACGTTACAACGGATACAATGAAAAAAGTATACGAAAGTCAAGAGGAGCTTATGGGGAACCAACAAGTTTTACGATTGGCTCAGAGGGACATATATAACAATATCGCAACAAATCTACGACAGCTGACCACGGAGAAGGCATTGATATCTTCTGGGAACCGAGAGCTGGCTGATATGACTGAGAGGATCAAAGTAAAGCTAGGTAAGACCGTGTCTTGGATTGATCACAGATATAAAATCTACCTCTGATATCCTGGTTGATAGGAGTCCAACCATCTTCACCTGGATATCTTCACCTGGATATCTTCACCTGGATATCTTAATTGTGAGGAAACAATTGGCATGCCCCAGAAACATTGTCAAAAGGCCTTGAATGCATCTTGAAGCCGAGTCACTTTTCTGAGACTAAAAAAAGCCAGAAGAAACCCAAACTGGAGATGACATGTACATGTATGTTGTTGTGCCTTATCTCCTACCAGAATTAAAATCAATTTTGGCATAAAAATACTGTTTTTAATTTTGGCATGAAAAACACTGTTTCTAGACAAATAGTCCTTGAAAACATCAATATGACCTTGAAACAACCTTGAACCCTGATGGTTTCAAGGAGTTGGAAGCATGGTGGATGTTACATTGAAAACAACCCATGTTAGCACCAGTTCCGCTTTACTCAGTTTTGACTATGTATCCCAGGTGGTGTGGATATGTTTGTCATATACATAATGTGGACGAGTTGAAAGGGTCTGTAACTGATTGGGTGACAGAAATGAAAATTGAAGACATGTAATGCAAGAACAGAAGTCAAGTATATTTACAGTAAAGTATCTCATTTCCTATACAGGTAGGGTTAATCCATTCTCATGGCATCAGATTGTATATCCCCTATTGTCGTATATACCCTCTGATGTCAAAGTGGGGCTAATTGCGGCGCGCAGCTTTTCTGCGCATGGCTCTCGCCCAATCAACAGCCTCCGTTACTAAATGAAGCGAACTTGTTGAGATTACCGAATGGGGCCGATGACTTCCGAAAAGCTCAGCATGACTTCGGCAAGCCAATCAACATAGGCGTTGTATATCATCGAGAACGAACGGCGGCAAATCTTTGAAGGGCGTCCTGTTTAAAAAACCGGACTGGTATTTGTGATCTATCAGTTAACTTCCATCATAAACGAGCAAGTAAATGTACCTCGAACCCTGGGATTTACTGCCACATATCTTGGACCTGGCGATTGCGACAGAGAAAAACTACAGGAGGGACCTTATTCATTTGTATTCTCAAGCCTCGAATTACTGTTAAACCAGGAAGAGAACCGCGATTTGCTAATTAAACACGGGAAAACCACGGCAGCTATTGTCGCCGACGTGGCTCATGCGGTGATTCGATGCATGGTAAGTTTATAAACAGGTAAATTATAATAATAAAATAATAATAATAAATTATAATATAATTTTAAATATAATACTGAAAATTGTGATAATACTGTTATTATCATTTTTACCCCTCGGCCAAAATTTGGCCGAAGGGTATTGTCGTCATGTATGTCTGTCCGTCCGTCCGTCCGTCACACCTTTCTCCTTACCAAGATATCTTCAGAACGACTTACCCTAGGCACACCAAACTTGCAGTGCACATCCGTATGCGCGTGACGCAGAACCCTATTGAATCTGGACCTGATTGGTTGGAAACTTTGGCGGCCATCTTTAATTTATGCAAAACCATCACAGCTTTCTCGTTACCAAGATATCTTTAGAACGACTTACCCTAGGCACACCAAACTTGCACTGCACATCCATATGCTCATGACCCAGAACCCTATTGAATCTGGAGCTGATTGGTTGGAAACTTTGGCGGCCATATTTAATTTATGCGAAATCATTAATCTTGTGTATCTTAGGTACCATTTCACTGTTCCGTGTGTGAACTTGGTATAGATCATCGATGCATCAAGAAACTTCAAAGGAATGACCAAACCAGTTTCCCTGATTCGGTGGAAACCTTGGCGGCCATCTTTAATTTATGCAAAATCTTTAATGATATATATCTTTGATACCATTCAAGTGTTCTATACGAAACTTGGTATACAGCATCGATGTATCAAGAGACCTGCAATGTATAACCACATCAGTTCCTCTGAGTGGCAGGAAGGATGGGCGGCCATCTTTAATTTATGCGAAATCATTAATGATCTCTATATCTGATACCGTTCGAGTGCTCGATGTAAAATTTGGCATATATCATCGATGCATCAATAGACTTACGATAAATGGCAGTTCTGGTGTTTCTGATTGGGCGGAAACCTTGGTGGCCATCTTTAATTTATGCAAAATCTTTGATGATGTATGTCTTTGATACCATTTCAGTGTTCTATATGAACTTGGTATACAGCATCGATGTATCAAGAGACCTGCAATGTATAACCACATCAGTTCCTCTGAGTGGCAGGAAGGATGGGCGGCCATCTTTAATTTATACGAAATCATTAATGATCTCTATCTCTGATACCGTTCGAGTGCTCGATGTAAAATTTGGCATATATCATCGATGCATCAATAGACTTACGATAAATGGCAGTTGTGGTGTTTCTGATTGGGTGGAAACCTTGGCGGCCATCTTTAATTTATGCAAAATCTTTGATGATGTATATCTTTGATACCATTTCAGTGTTCTATATGAAACTTGGTATACAGCATCCATGTATCAAGACACTTGCAATGAATAACCACATCAGTTTCTCTGAGTGGTTGGAAGGATGGGCGGCCATCTTTAATTTATGCGAAATCATTAATGATCTCTATCTCTGATAATTTTCAAATGCTCTATGACAAAATTTGGTATACATCATCGATGCATCAACAGACTTATGTAATGAATACCGACTTCTCTGATTGGACATAAACCTTAGAGGCCATTTCTAATGGCAAATTTTCTCATAATCTGTATATTTGTCACTTGACTGCTTGGTGTTCCTGAAGTCTTGCTTCAAATTGAATACATTAATGGCTGGCACCCAGAGACGAGGGGTTTTCAGATGCGCAGCTTCGTATTTTAATTCAAAGCCAATTTATTTGATAAACATTTTTAAGTTTGAGCAAATTTAAATAAGTTAGTTTGATAAAAAATTGCCATTTGAAAAAAACCCTGAATCAATTATTAAATTAAATCCCAGTTGCTAAACTGAAATTTTCAAACAAATTCTTAATATTATTTATGGTTATAACCAGGGAAACACATTTAACTGCAGATATATTATTATTTAATATTTAGTACTGTGAGAAAATTATGCCAATGATGTGTTCCGATGCATATTTCTCGTCCACCTCCTCTACTGATTGTTTTTATTACTTGTTGCACATAAATACATAATAATATATACCTCGCTGAGGTTCAGATGAGTAATTTTGGCTGAGTAATTTTTTCAGTATTATTTTTTGTGTTGACTTTGCTTTGTGTTGTGTTATCCTTCCTCACTGAGTTCAAGGTCGGCGACATAAAACACAGATATCATTCAATACACATGGGCATAATATAATTTCCTGAAAGACGCACGCTTGTTGATTGTTTGGTCACATGAACCACATGCTTGATTCATTTTCCAGGGTCATTATCAATTAATGCTTACAATAGCTCTCAGCATGAATCGGAATGCTCGCATATCCAATGTTGTTTACAATATGACCGTCCGTCTCCACACGTTGATCAGCTGTGATGACGTAGTCAGCCGGAAAATATAACGCGCTCTCTCACTGGCTCAGCGGAAAAGACACAATGCGGCTGCGCGCCAGGCATTTCTATAGTGGTGAAGTCAGAGTCTTGTTTACCGACGGTTTGGAGGTTACAAACTCTGACGTTGGGAGAATGGGTTAATCTAGTAATAATTGAATGTCCTGGAAATATAAATTGGGCAACACTAGCAATTCCACACTTTTATGCTCATTATAATGGTTGTTTGTCATGGACATGTTAATCAACATGGTGTAATGACTCCCAGGGCTGGAAATAATCAGCAGCCTATCGTTCAGGTTAGGGCTGTTCCATAAAAAAGGCAGGTGGTTGGGTAGGCTCAGGTTCCTGTTGGTTCAATGCATTTTGCTGAGAAGCAACAGAAACTTGATAATGTGATGTCTAGCACTATAATATCACTTATTGCACCATGTAAGCATCCTGTCTGTGTCTTGTGCGCTGTCTTCAGTATTTTACAGGGTGGATGGAGGATGTCTGGTTCCATGCTGCTTCAAAGATTTCTTCTTTGAAGTAGCAGGAACACAACTGGGCTCGGTGGTGCTTAGTTGGTTTCGTCGTGATGTAGCTGAAATATTGTTGAAAGTGACGTTAAATTCCCTCCCTTCCGTCACTCCATAAAAAAGTACATGGGCCTGGGGAAGATTATTCAGTACTATGTTTTTTGTGTGATGGGTGGTTTACAGTGCTTTAACATAACAGAAATAGGATAAATGTTATATGAGTGGTTGGATTCAGAAATGGTATCCCATGTACTTTTTTCTGGAACAGCTCTAACTGGTGGATTGCTTCCATTCCCTGGCATGGACCCTGTGGGGCTTCCGGTGATTGACCTGGGATGTCGTTGTGCACACCGCAGGTCATGGTAAGAACAGGCCTCCGCTCCTCAGAGAGCTTGTCGTAAGAGGCGACTGAGGCACCCGTGAGGTTCCCGGGTGTGAAAAGGAATAGGACCCAACATCGTGATATGACTGAAATATAGTTGAAAGCGACATTAAATCATATTCACTCGCTCCCTAGCATGGACCATGATGATCTAATAGCCTGAAAGCAGTTTACTGGGATGGGAGCAATAATCATTTCCAGCCCTGGGCTCCTCTAGAATCTCTAAGCTGTACTCATACATGTATTAAAGTGGGCGTTTATTCTAGTTGGATGCTGATTGTATTAGTCAGTCCTGGTTCTCAACATTTTGAGAGTAGTATTTGTGATCTTATTCACACCATACTTGGATTCATTTATACATATTGTTTCAGACAAGCCCGTGAGGCTTCTGAGGATTGACCTGGGGTGTCGTTATGCACACTCCAGGTCATGGCAAGAATAGATCTCAGCTCCTGAGAGAGCTTGTCGTAAGAGGCGACAAACTGGGGCACCCGTGGGGATACCGAGTGTGAAAAGGAATAGGACCCAACCCGTGTGGTCTCGGGTGTTAAATGGAATAGGACCCTACCTGTGTGGTTTCCGGGTATGAAAAAGAATAGGAACCAATGTCGTGATATGACTGAAATAGTGTTGAAAGCGACGTTAAATCATATTCACTCACTCACTCACCTTGTTTCAGACAAAGCCACAAGTCAACTTTTGAATCAGGAAGAAAAACAGCAGTTCAGCCATCAGGAGATCATGAAAGATTTACAGCAGATTAGAGAGAAGGCTACAGATGTTCTCAGCAAAATTGGTAATGTCTTGCTACCTGTATACCATGTTTGATACTTTCTCATAAATACATGCACTCATGATATTTATATGGGGAAAAGTGGACAGATGGAGTGACAATAATACCCCTTGGCCCAATTGAGCTAAGGGATAAACATGAGAAATATGCTATGCCCCAATTTTTATATCATTTTCTGATATAGGATGAACTTCCGGAGCTGTACAAAAAATATGGGAAAAATGACATGACTTTGCACCGAATTT
Organism: Hanleya hanleyi; assembly: GCA_036873755.1. NCBI lineage: Eukaryota > Metazoa > Mollusca > Polyplacophora > Lepidopleurida > Hanleyidae > Hanleya > Hanleya hanleyi. Next base: position 16,014 of record JAVTVY010006068.1, read on the forward strand.
TATTCAATTTGCACCGAATTTTATTCAATTCAGTTGGGAAGAGAAAAGTGGAAATGTATTGATGCAAATGGTAGTATACTTGCTATTGAATCATTTTTCTGCGTTCAAAATTGTGACTTTCAGACATGCTTGGACTGTGGGGAAAATTGATAAATTCCTCCATCTGTCCATAAAACCATATGAAAATGCGCCAAAAAAATATTGAACACCAGCCTATTTCATGGATAACAACTTCTTCTGTTGCTCAGGTGATGACATTTCATTGGAGATAAATCCATCTTTCTCGAAGCTAATGAGAAAGTCCGAAGTAGCTTCAATGAGATATCAGCACCTGTGCAATAGAAGTTGTTTTTCATAAAATACCCCCAACTTCTTTACGCCAAAATCTATATGCCTATCAAAGAGACAAAACATATTTATTGAGATTTTTTCAACAGAATTTTACTTTGCTGTTAGTTAATTTGAATGACTTTCAGCCATTCTTGGTTTATTTCCAGATAACAGTTCAGCTCATATTCTGGAGTACCATGTTGATATGATGGGACATTATCACACAACTCTAGAAAACCTGCAGAAGATCAACCACACCATCTCGTACATCCAGACTACCATCACGGACATGAGAACAGTCTTTGAGAAAAGGCTTGGCTGGCTGGCACAAATTCTTGGAGGAGCTGGTAAGCCCATTGATTTGATACGTCAGACATTGGGGAACTCCTAATTTCTTCATCCTACCATTAAGGGCTGTTCCAGAAAAGAAATACATGGGAGGGGACAGAAGGCACTTTTATTTTGCCCCCACGACCCATGTAATCAAGTATAATTTTACCCCCCACCACCCATATTATTGAATATAATATGTAACCAATCTCACCACACAACTCACTTTATCCATCAGGCAACCACCCATGTAATTATGTACCTATTTTACCCTACGACCCACACGTAAACCCCCATGTACTTTTTTCTGGAACAGCCCTAAGTTAACAAACACCCCACTGGTTCAACATCTAACAGTCTGGGTAGCCCTGGTTAGTGCTCAGAACAGCTCTCCTATGCTTAATACATGGGAGAATGTTTTCAGCTAGCTGAACTGGCAGAATTTAAGTGAATATATCCTTTATATACATATCCTATGTTAGGATGGTGGTAAAGTGCTACATTAACCCTCGACCTGCCCTGGGTGCTGTACTGACTGGGCTGATCAGTGTCCAGGCACCATCGTGATATGACTGAAAAAATGTTGAACAACGTTGAATCCTACTCACTCACTCACTCATCCTGCCCCGGTGTTTGTTTTCAACTTGCTGCTCACTGCCAGGCTATTTTTTCTTGCTGATCAGCTGAGAGTTTGCTTCAGCAACTGATTTAGGATTTGTCACTGCTCTAGTCTGTTGGGCGCAAGTTTTGATATAGAACACACCATTTTTAGATGGGAATCCATATTTTCTGTTATGGTTTGATTAGCGATGGCTAATTAGGGAAAAAAATATCCAAAAACCTTAAAACTGTCAATGGAAAAACTTTGTCAACATCAAATCCTGATGATTGTGTATGGACCAGCCGCTAGATAGCCCATCTAGTTCTGGTTCAAATTGAGCAGTATATCGTAAAAATATCCCCACCTGTCATCACTTTCTTTCTTGAATACATGTATATGTAGAATCTTAATTGTGTGTTAATGTTGAAATGCATTCCCTCTTTCATATGAAATCCTGCGTAAAGGATGAGTAAGATCGGTCCCAAAGTTATCATTTAATGGACGACCTCTTGGCACTGCTTAACATTGGCCTAAGCCGATTGGTTCAACTCGGCCTAACCTGATTGAAGTAAGCTCAGCGATTGGCCAGTTACTCCAGCCGACCAATCACAAAGCGTGTTCTTCTAAACCTTCGGAAAACACAGCTTGGCCTGTATCACTGCAGGAATACACGATTTTCTTTCCAATGACATCGGCTGAATTATGAAACTGCTGACTCGAGTTGATGCCACGAGGTTATAGAGAATGATCTCCCTTTCCCATTGATATGCATATTATGGGATATGACGAGTATCAGTCGGTATTTCATTCCACAAGTGTGGTCCATTTTACAATTTTTATTTTACATTTTTGGGCAAAATAATGCTATAGAATATGGTATTTGTTAAAGGTGAACTGCAAAGGTTTTCATATTTCCCTATTTATATTCTTCGCGGGCTAGTTAATGATGGAAATATCAGCCCAAATACTCTGTTTGGTTTTATTTGAAGTATTTTGTCTCCTGGTAGCTTTTGAAAAGTGATTTAAAGTTGGCATCTCAAGCCCGGCCGATTTCAGAAATGAAATCCGCATCGCTTATCTGCCCTTGTTTGACGTTCGATTGTGACGTCACATCAGACCATCTTGCCAGGCGTCAATACTTGTAACGTTCAGTCTCCGGGCGGCTGGTCTGACGTGACGTCACAAGCAAGGAAAGATAAGCGATGACGGTTTGCAAATCTGAATTCAGCTGTGCTAGGGGTACCGACTTTTAAAAAGATTCTAGCAGACAAGATAATTCAAATTAAACCAAGTGAAGTAGATAGAGCGGTATTTCTATCATTATTCAACCTATATAAAATGTGAAAAGGGGAATCTAAAAACCTTTGCATTTCACCTTTAAAATAAAGACATTATAATTAAGAAATATTCTACAATCTCTCTTCTATTTAATCAAATTCTCATTTCATCTTGAAATGGTGTATTCTTTTCCAGAGGAGAGGATCAACATTCTCACGATAGCTGTCCTCCATTTTGGCTATTTCATCCTGGCGGCCATTTCTGCTGCATTCCTCCAGACCCCCATGGTATCGCGAATCATACTCCTAATCATCGTTCCATTGAATGCCATCTCGGAGATGAAGCAGGGTGTCAGTATGGACTTCACCAGCATGACTCTCTTCATTCTCATCACCATAGCTAGTATGTAATCTTTGTTGATTAACTTCGTCGCCATAGCTAGTATGTAATCTTTATTGATCAACTTCGTCACCATAGCTAGTATGTAATCTTTATTGATCAACTTCATCACCATAACTAGTGTGTAATCTTAATTGATCAACTTCATCACCATAGCTAGTATGTAATCTTTGTTGATCAACATCATTGCCATAGCTAGTACGTAATCTTTATTGATCAACTTCATCACCATAGCTAGTACGTAATCTTTATTGATCAACTTAATCACCATAGCTAGTACGTAATCCTTATTGATCAACTTCATCACCATAGCTAGTATGTAATCTTTATTGATCAACGTCATCACCATAGCTAGTATGTAATCCTTATTGATCAACTTCATCACCATCGCTAGTACGTAATCCTTATTGATCAACTTCATCACCATAGCTAGTATGTAATCTTTGTTGATCAACATCATTGCCATAGCTAGTACGTAATCTTTATTGATCAACTTCATCACCATAGCTAGTACGTAATCCTTATTGATCAACTTCATCACCATAGCTAGTATGTAATCTTTGTTGATCAACATCATTGCCATAGCTAGTACGTAATCTTTATTGATCAACTTCATCACCATAGCTAGTACGTAATCCTTATTGATCAACTTCATCACCATAGCTAGTATGTAATCTTTATTAATGAACTTCATCACCATAGCTAGTATGTAATCCTTATTGTTCAACATCATCGCCATAGCTAGTATGTAATCCTTATTGTTCAACTTCATCACCATAGCTAGTACGTACATGTAATCTTCATTGATCAATTTCATCACCATAGCTAGTACGTAATCTTTACTGATCAACTTCATCACCATAGCTAATACGTCGTTTTTATTGATAACTTCATCACCATAGCTAGTACATAGTCTTTATTGATCAATTTCATCACCATAGCTAGTACGTAGTCTTTATTGATCAATTTCATCACCATAGCTAGTACATAGTCTTTATTGATCAATTTCATCACCATAGCTAGTACATAGTCTTTATTGATCAATTTCATCACCATAGCTAGTACATAGTCTTTATTGATCATCTTCATCACCATAGCTAGTACATAGTCTTTATTGATCAACTTCATCACCATAGCTAGTACGTAATCTTTATTGATCAATTTCATCACCATAGCTAGTATGTACATGTAGTCTTTATTGATCATTTCATCACCATAGCTAGTATGTAATCTTTATTGATCATTTCATCACCATAGCTATATGTAATCTTTATTGATCAACTTCATCACCATAGCTAGTATGTAATCTTTGTTGATCAACTTCATCACCATAACTAGTATGTAATCTTTATTGATGAAATTCATCACCATAGCTAGTATGTAATCTTTATTGATCAACTTCATTGCTGAATGCGACGTTAAACCTTAATTCTCTCTCTCTTGATCAACTTCATCACCATAACTAGTATGTAATCTTTGCTGACCAACTTCATCACCATAGCTAGTATGTAAATCTTTATTGATCAACTTCATTGCTGAATGCGTCGTTAAACCTTAATTCTCTCTCTCCTTGATCAACTTCATCACCATAGCTAGTATGTAATCTTTATTGATCAATTTCATCACCATTGTAGTCTTTATTGATCATTTCATCACCATAGCTATATGTAATCTTTATTGGTCAATTTCATCACCATAGCTAGTACGTGGTCTTTATTGACCAACTTCATCACCATAGCTAGTATGTAATCTTTATTGATCAGCTTCATCACCAAGCTATTACATAATCTTTGTTGATCAACTTATCACCATAGCTGTCCCTCTCAACAGTTAAAATCGTGTCCATTTCATACTAAGTCTGAATAATGTGGATGGTCTCTATTTGGACAAAATTTTATGTTCATCACTGGAAGATGTACCATAGTTAATTCAGTTTTGACCAAATTGCTGGTTTACACTCAATTTAATTATTCAATGTGTATTCAATACATATACAATTTACAGATACAAGCTTTGCATATATATGTCAATGGTTGTATTTCAGCAAACTGGGCTATAATGTATGCCATACAATCCAGAAGGGGGAGGTTACCCAGCAATGCTGTTCCCAGTGGCATGTCCCAATTGTCTATTGCCTCCCCTGTTATTCCCGATCCACCACCCGTCACACCCACCACTGATGTGAATGGCTTTATCGGTGGTCGACCAATCGGCAGACTCAACTCTATTGAAATCCAAGTGCTTACCAACACATTAGAGAGGCTGTACAGGTCATGTGAGTAAATCTGATCATGAATATTCATAGGTCACAGAGAGTCTATACAGTATTACAGGTCAAAAAATGTAAATCTGATCATGAATATTCATAGGTCACAACTTACTAGAGGCTATACAAGTCATGTAAGTAAATCTGATCATGAATATTCATAGGTCACAACTTACTAGAGAGGCTATACAGGTCATGTAAGTAAATCTGATCATGAATATTCCTAGATCACAACTTAGTAGAGGCTATACAGGTCATGTAAGTAAATCTGATCATGAATATTCATAGGTCACAACTTAGTAGAGAGGCTATACAGGTCATGTAAGTAAATCTGATCATGAATATTCATAGGTCACAACTTACTAGAGAGGCTATACAGGTCATGTAAGTAAATCTGATCATGAATATTCATAGGTTACAACTTACTAGAGAGGGTATACAGGTCATGTAAGTAAATCTGATCATGAATATTCATAGGTCACAACTTACTAGAGAGGCTATACAGGTCATGTAAGTAAATCTGATCATGAATATTCATAGGTTACAACTTACTAGAGAGGGTATACAGGTCATGTAAGTAAATCTGATCATGAATATTCATAGGTCACAACTTACTAGAGAGGCTATACAGGTCATGTAAGTAAATCTGATCATGAATATTCATAGGTTACAACTTACTAGAGAGGGTATACAGGTCATGTAAGTAAATCTGATCATGAATATTCATAGGTCACAACTTACTAGAGAGGCTATACAGGTCATGTAAGTAAATCTGATCATGAATATTCATAGGTTACAACTTACTAGAGAGGGTATACAGGTCATGTAAGTAAATCTGATCATGAATATTCATAGGTCACAACTTACTAGAGAGGCTATACAGGTCATGTAAGTAAATCTGATCATGAATATTCATAGGTTACAACTTACTAGAGAGGGTATACAGGTCATGTAAGTAAATCTGATCATGAATATTACTTTGGAATTCACAGCACTAGAGAGGCTATACAGGTCATGTAAGTAAATCTGATCATGAATATTCATAGGTTACAACTTACTAGAGAGGATATACAGGTCATGTAAGTAAATCTGATCATGAATATTCATAGGTCACAACTTACTAGAGGCTATACAGGTCATGTAAGTAAATCTGATCATGAATATTCATAGGTTACAACTTACTAGAGAGGGTATACAGGTCATGTAAGTAAATCTGATCATATTCATAGGTCACAACTTAGTAGAGAGGCTATACAGGTCATGTAAGTAAATCTGATCATGAATATTCATAGGTCACAACTTAGTAGAGCGGCTATACAGGTCATGTAAGTAAATCTGATCATGAATATTCATAGATCACAACTTAGTAGAGAGGCTATACAGGTCATGTAAGTAAATCTGATCATGAATATTCATAGATCACAACTTAGTAGAGAGGCTATACAGGTCATGTCGGTAAATCTGATCATGAATATTCATAGGTCACAACTTAGTAGAGAGGCTATACAGGTCATAAGTAAATCTAATCATGAATATTCATAGGTCACAACTTACTAGAGAGGCTATACAGGTCATAAGTAAATCTGATCATGAATATTCATAGATCACAACTTAGTAGAGAGGCTATACAGGTCATGTAAGTAAATCTGATCATGAATATTCATAGGCCACAACTTAGTAGAGAGGCTATACAGGTCATGTGAGTAAATCTGATCATGAATATTCATAGGTCACAACTTAGTAGAGAGGCTATACAGGTCATGTAAGTAAATCTGATCATGAATATTCATAGGCCACAACTTAGTAGAGAGGCTATACAGGTCATGTAAGTAAATCTGATCATGAATATTCATAGGTTACAACTTACTAGAGGCTATACAGGTCGTGTAAGTAAATCTGATCATGAATATTCACAGGTCACAGAGAGGCTATACAGTATTACAGGTCAAAAAATGTAAATCTGATCATAAATATTCATAGGTCACAAATTACTAGAGGCTATACAGGTCATGTAAGTAAATCTGATCATGAATATTCATAGGTCACAACTTACTAGAGGCTATACAGGTCATGTAAGTAAATCTGATCATGAATATTCATAGGTCACAACTTACTAGAGGCTATACAGGTCATGTAAGTAAATCTGTAAATAGCCTCCTCACTCCTCAGCATTTTTCAATTTCTCTCTCTGCCACAATGTGATACTGGTATAAATTTGGTATCTAACTACCCTTAGTATATGAAGAAAGGACTGTTATTCTTAGGTCATACAAAGGGGCTCCTATTGTCAAAAGAATGAGGCGGGTGGTTTTCTTATTGTCCCCCGATGCCCAAAGGCCTAACGGGGTCTAAAGTATTGGGGTCCATCCGTAGCTTCTGAAAAACTGAACAGATTCTTTTCAAATTGTGTGGGTACCTCGCCTCAACATCTCAATTGGGAATGTTTTTCCTGCCGATTCACTAAAGGTGGTGCCACCTGGGGACCAAGTTAAATTTTGTTTCCAGACAATAACTTATGAACAGATTATTCTGAAATCTGTTACGCGGGTACCATATGCACAGTTCTTCAGACTGACAGATGATGGCATGCAGTTGTCAGTGTGGTTGTTTCATGAACAGGGAGCTTTCTATGGCCTTCAGGTCACCACACCTAGCACTGCCCTCGAGGAGAGCATGTCCTCACCCCCAGGGCACTGAGCTCCACCCTCTATCTCCCAAACTAGCCCTGGCCCAACCCTCATATATTGTGTTTGAGCATATATCCCATATATCTTGGCAGAAAGTTGAAATTTGTTTGTAGTCTGCAATATTGACATAATTCTGCCATATGTCAATGAATTGCAACCCCAAAAGGTCTCGATTTATCAGGCACAGACTCATGCTTTTTAATTTGGTAAGTGGCTCTCTTGTCTATAGATCTTGCTTGAAGTTGTTTTTCATGCCAATCTGCCTCTAGGTGGTGGCACTGGGGGCCAAGTTAAAATAACATTTCCAGACAATAACTTTTGAAAATCTTAATGATTCTTTCCAAATTTGGTGTGTGGGTACCTTGCCTCAAGATCTGGCTTAAGATTGTTTTTCGTGTGGATTCCTGTATAGGTGGCACCACCTGAAAGCTAAGTTAAAAGTGTTTCCAGACAATAACTTTTGAAACCTGGACCGATTCATTCCACATTTAGGTGGCTCCGGACAACAAATTTTTAAAACTTGAATGGATTCTTTCCAAGTTTGGTACATGGGTACCTTGCCTGAAGGTTTCGCTTGGAATTGTTTTTCATGTCGATCTGCTCATAGGTGGCGCCATCTGTAGGCCAAGTTAACATTTTCTATTTTCAATGTGAAGAGATCTTGCCTCAAGATCTCGGTTGGGATTATTTTTTATGTCAATCTGCCAAAATGTGGCGCCACTTGTGGGCCGAGGTAAAATTGCATTTCCGGACAGTAACTGTTGGACCTGAAACGGATTCTTTCAAATTTGGTATGTGGGTACGTTCCCTCAAGGTATCTTTTGGGGTTATTTTTGTGCTTATTCGCCTATAGGTGGCCATGTTAACTTTGTTTTTCCTAAGTTTTACGCTTTTACTCTCTTCAAAAAATGAATGTTTCCTCTACTAAACATGCGAAAGGGATGCCTCCTCGATCGTATTCGATCAACTGTATCTAGTTTTTCATGCTGATTCGCATAAAGGTGGTGCCACCTGGGGGCCAAGTTAAAATTCTGTTTCCAGACAATAACTTTTCAAAAACTGAACAGATTCTTTTGAAATCTTTTACGCGGGTAGTAGTACCTCACCTCAAGATCTCGCTTGAGATTGTTTTTGTTGCTGATCCTCCTATAAGTGGTGCAACCGGGGGTGAGACAAAGTTAAAATTTCGTTTTCGGACAATAACTTCTGTAAATTTGTGTAGATTTCTCTCTGATGTAGGTATGTCGGTACCTTGCATAAAGATCTCACTTGGGATATTGCTTGTCATGCCGTGGCTATTTTCTCTGTACAGTGCATGACCTGTCTATTTTCCCATGTTGGAAGGGATGATGATGATATTCATTCTCCACCTTCACACTCAGTATTAATAAAAGCCATCTATGGATATATACCTTTGTTCTTGCAGTGAATGCCAATCCTGGCAACCTGTCCACTGATGATAGTGGGAATGACTCTGTTCTGGCGAGTTCCACAACAGGTTCCCCACCTCGTCCACACCCTGTCCGCCCCAGGATTGCATCGACCCCCGTCAATCTGCCACCCACTCCCATGCCATCTTCCTCGAGTGCTTTCTCACCTGTCTCCTCGACCAGTATGACCAGAGATGACAGAGAGGTGAGTTATTCATGTCCTGTCTGAACAGTCACTTTACAGTGTCTTTCATGTGGCAGTTCAATTCTCTGAAACTTCTGTAGAGTTACAGGTGCATTTCTTCCATATACATATTACAGGTGCTCATTCAGATGCAAGTCCATCACTGTGCCTGGTCAACGTAGTGTGTCAGTGGTTTGTTTATTACACCACTAAATAATCATATACCAGAATTATCAGAGAACTGAATTAAATTATCACTGAATTATTTATTTCACTAAATTGTCAGATTCCTGAATTATTTTATCATGGCTTCATTACATGTAGATCACTTAATGACTGGATCACTGTACTGAATTACATCATTGAATTATTAGATTGCTCAATAATCAGGGCATTGAATTATTAGATCTCTGCATTTAATACTAGAACACTGAAAATTATTCAGTTACTTCAAATCAGTGCATCTTTATCTCTAGCTTTGACCAATGGGTATACTGCTCCATCCTTGTGAACTTGCAATGTTCTGGATCTTAATTGGGTAAATAAGCTTTAAGAAATTCTGCTGTCTTTGAAAGCTATAAATCTTCAATATTCCCTATGTTTTGGCTGTTGATCTTCTTCATTTTCACATATGCAGGTGGAACTTGCATCGGCGCGGCGTCACCTGATGCAGACTTTGGACCATGACACACCCTCTCCCAGTAGATCACCCAGTAGGAGTAGTCGAGCCAGTACGCCACGTCGTAGGTCTTCCTCAAGGTAATAACTGTGTGGGCAGATCAATGTTTGTATACCTCCAGCTATCAATGTAATATACCACCACAACACTGGAATTTGTTGACATCAGTTATTATTTAGGCCCTACTACATGTAAGTATCTCCTACACATATTGGAGTGACCTTCAAATGGCTGAAATATAGCAAATCCACCATTGGCTGATATTGGCATTGGCAGTACCATAGCATTCGCTCTCCATGATCAGACCCTTTCAGCTTGTCCAATAGTAAATTGCCGAATGCTGGAGCATGGGAAAGAAAAGAGACAAACCTTAACAGCTGCAAGCGGTTATTGCATATTTCACTCTCAGTAAAGTTAACAGGAACATCAAGTAGGCAGCCCACAAAATTCCAGATGGCAATAACAAGATAATGACTTTCTTATGAGGAGTCCTCAGAATTCCCAGTTACCCACGTATATTTGTTTATTTGTTTTGTACTGCTCGGCCCTATGGGCTTAGGAGTACTGTTATGGCCCTGGGGGTATGTCTGTCTGAGCCGTATCGCGATAACTATTGCAAGGAAGTTCATGAAACTGACAGGTTGTGATCATTCTAATTTTTGGTTGTGACTTTGAGACTTTCAAGTCTGACCTGTCATTCATTACTTTTTTATACGCCCGCCAAAAGGCGGACGTATTTATTATGTGATGGCAGTTTCCGTCCGTCTGTCCGTCCCTCGTGTCCAGTCTATATCTGGAACAGTTTTGTATCTACAGTTCTAATTTTTGGTGAGTGGATACCCTACGGGGAGACGATCTGTCGTGTACCAAGATAAAGGTCAAGGTCAGAGGTCACTGGGCTAAAAAACAGGAAATCACTGAAGTGTTCGTGTCCGGTCTATATCTGTGAACGTTTTCTATCCACAGTTGCAATTTTTTGTGAGTGGATACGCCAGGTGGAGACTATATATCGCATACCAAAATTGAGGTCAGAGGTCACTGTTGCCTAAAATCAGGAAATCATTGACAGTTTTCCATCTACAGTTCTAATTTTTGGTGAGTGCATGGATGCCCTAGGGGGGAACGATGTGTTGCATACCAAATGTAGGTCGAGGTCGGAGGTCAAAGGTCAGTGTGACCGAAAAATCAGGAAATCATTAAAAATTCCTAATTTTTTGTGAGTGGATTCAATAGGGGGAAATGAAGTGTTGCATACCAAAATATAGGCGAAGGTCAAAGGTCACTGTGACCCAAAAATTAGAAAATTATTAAAAATAACATTTCTTTGTGTCAGTAGATATATTAGGGGGACACAATGTGTCGCGTATCAAAATGTAGGTCAAAGGTCAAGGTCATTGTGACCCCACAATCATGAAATTGTTAAAAATCATGATTGTTTTAGTCCATTGAGAAATTATCGGTAGCCGTTTTGTCATGTACCAAAATTGAGATCAAGATCACTGTGACACCAGAATCAAGGTCAAAGGTCAGTGTGACCTAAAAATCAGGAAATCATTAAAAATTACTAATTTGTGGTGTTTTTGGTGAGTGGATTGAATAGGGGGAAATGAAGTGTCGCATACCAAAAATTAGGCCACGGTCAAAGGTCACTGTGACCCCAAAATCAGAAAATTATTAAAAATAACATTTTTTTTGTGTCAGTAGATACATTATGGGGATACGATGTGTCACATACCGAAATTTAGGTCAAGGTCACTGTGACTCCAGAATCAAGAAATCTTGAAAATTACTTTAGATACATTAGGGCGACATGATGTGTCACGTACCAAAATGTAGGTCAAGGCTGAACGTCAAGGTCACTGTGATCCCCAAAATCATGAAATTAATAAAAATCATGATTTTTTTGTGTCCATTGATATGTTGACGGAAGACGATGTGTCGTGTACCAAAATTTAGGTCAAATTTTCATATGCCTGTCGAAGACGAGGTCATGTAACACGATGTTGCGTTCTGTCCATTCATCCATTAACATTTGTTGTCCATGCAATATATCTAGTTTCAAGGTATGAAATGGTATCAAATATCTTACTCGCATGGCGAAGAGGAGCCATACATCAATTTGTCAAAGGTCAAGGTCACAGTCCCCCAAAACTGAATCAGTTAGCTGACTATATGTGTTAGGTTGGAATATTCAGAGTTCTCTCCCCTACATGTATATGGCATTTGTCCTGTGGAGTTGTCTCCCTTGTTTGAAACAGTGACATTTAGTCAAACTGTTGTGAAATAAAAAACATACATTTACTAATTTAACGGAGAGAGGGGTCCTTTATGAACTTTATATCTGTTTATCAACTCAAGAACAAAGGTTTACTTCATCACTTTCTTCTTCCTTCATGAATAATTCTCTCGTCTGAAAGAAATCCATTTGCAGGAAAACTATTATTTTCTTGTGTTTAACTATTGTTGATTTCATTGTGGGATATGTGAGCTCTCGGTTCTTGCTCCAAGGTCACCCAGCTTCCAAGAGTTAAGCTCATTTTAGTTTATCATTCAATTTTAGATGTGATATATGTTACATTCTCAGAAGCACAACATTGTGAACCTTTCTCTGGATTGCTAGCTACCAATTGGAATCAAGGCTATTAAACAACCTTGAAATTTGGACCAATGTAATTCCAGATATACGGGCGTATATTGAAGCCCCTTGGTCTCTTGTTTTTTTTTTTACAATTTTTCCCCATTTTTCTACCATTTTCCAGTCTTCTAAAAGGGGATGTTCAAGTATGCATACATTAGCCCTACTTTTATACTGATTTACATACTCTTACTAGCATGTAGCCTATCAAGAGCTCCATAGTAAAGTTGTATGTATGCCATTGATTCGTTCAGTGTAGTGCATGATTGGTTTGGTCTGTAAGTCTATAATCATTTGCATATTCAGCAGTACGGTATTGCCATTGACTCGTTCATATGGAATGATGTACAGCATATCACACTGGGCACACCGGTTCTCGTCAGATCACCAAAGTTGAGCAACGTTGAGCTCGGTCAATACTTGGATGGATGACTTTGTGCTGTACTGACTGGAGTGATCAGTGTCCAGGATAATAGAAACTGTGAACACTCTCGTGTTCTGGTACATGTAGGCACCATCGTGATATGACTGAAAAAATGTTGAAAACGATGTTAAATCCTACTCACTCACTCACTCCTTGCATTAGAATGTATGACCACAACTTAGATCTAATGTAGGTCCTGCAGTTTGCTTCTTTAGATGAACTATTACAGTGACAGTCAGTACCCACATTTCAAAACCAGTAACATGGTATCCAGTTCTGATATCTGATTTTTGTGCATTTGGGTAGAATGTGTTTCACCAAATGCTGGCGATGAAGGGATAGGTGAACTAAGGGCTTTGGCTTAATTATTGTATCATAGAACTCCATCAGCTATGCTCCCTTCACAGCAATGTGTTGTAAGGGTATGTTGACACACCTACAGCATCACCAACAGTCACACTGATAGATTCTGATTCAGCTGTGTAGCTGTGTAGTGTAGCTGTGTAGACGTGTTTTTATGTTCGTCCTGTAGATTAGTTCTCTTTTAGTGTTGTGATGTTTTTCCAGTCTTTTATTTTTTACGCTTGTCTTTTAGTTTGTGTAGCATAGCTAGCTCTACCAATTACGCTTTGTTCGTCTCCCTTTTAACCTTGTGATGACCGATTGAATCGAGTTTGCACGCTCAGGGGTCGAAATTTACACCTGTCTACCTGTCTCTGACAGGTAATATTTCAAAGAGACAGGTAAAGAAATAAAGTACCTGTCTCTATTAACAGGTAGCCAATAATTTTGTTTTGGTGTTCAAAATATATCTTCAACAAAATTCATTGAAAACACCTGCTAATAAGTGCAAGTAAACAAGGTGTTTATCATTAATCTCGAGTTACATGTATGTGACAATTTCAACGATTGCATGTTCAGGTAATTCTTAAAGGTGACAGGTAAACATTTTGGTCACCTGTCTCGTATGACAGGTAAATTATTTTGAATATTTCGACCCCTGACGCTCCGGCAAATCAACAAGACGACGCCATTTTATCTCGGACTTTGTGAACCCCTGAAATTATGAACTTTCGTGCCTTGTACCCGTGATCATCTGCTGTGGAGTGTTCCCCCTGCAAAGTTTTAACTGCTATCTCTCTGTCTGTATCCTTTAATGAAGTCAGCTTCGGAATAATCCATATGAACTTGTCCACCCAATGAACTTTGCCCACATTGCTGGTAAACAAAGACGACGCCATTTTGGTTGAAACAGCTGAGATTGCCTGCCTACATTTCTCAACCAAGACTGAACACAGGGACACAGCTGGGTGATATCCTTTATCTTTTATCACTCCCTTTTCATCAACTTCCTTTACTTCAACTTCATTTAATGAACTATTTGATGATATCTTGTTCTCCACCCTCGCTTGAACGTAAATATTAACAGTATCCTCACCTGCTATAGGTTGGAATTGCGGCGACAGATTATTAGAGACGACGCCATTCTGGCTGAAACAACTACACGCAACTGCTGAGTTTTATACTGCCTAAGCTTTTTAAGCTGCTTGCTAACATTCTTAATCAAGTGTGAGTTACTGGATATAGCAGTGTGATATCCTTCATCCTGTTACATATATTGTATAAGAACTACTTCATGAACGCTCTCCTGTTGAGTTTTTAAACTGCTAGCTAGTTGATATCCTTCATCATTCAACTTTTAAAAAAGAACTACTCCACGAACTCTGCCACCATTCTTGACCGGTGAATAAACAATTCATCAGAACTGCAGCAACAGCTTTTTATCACCTGCCTTGCATGAACATTTTAAAATCTATTTTAAAATTGTTTCACCGTTCCCACTGAACAGTTATCCTACAATAGACTCTATAACATCCCCTCTCGATTGAACAGTCATGTCCGTCCAGTTACCACGTATTCCTGTTCGACCACTTGCTGTATCTGATGCGCATGTGGTATCTAATCCGCATGGCATCGCTAATTCTCACCAGACTATACAGAAAACATTTTGTCTGAATATTGGCCGTACGCTGCAGAAGCAAATTCTTGCCGCCAATAGATCTTCACACCTAAAAGTCTCCAACTCGGGTAGCGGTATCTTCATTGAGGCCGACGCTGCCATGTACCTTCTCCTGCGCAAATCACTTAATCATCTCTATGATACCTATTCCAAAGAAATTGGTAGTGTAACCTTCCAGTCCAGCAGAGACAAACGAGGCTCGGAAGTGCAAATAACTTATAAAGTCAAACTGACTTCCAGCTCTAACTACACAGTGAATTTATATCATACAAAATCTTCAATCCTCATCAATGGTCCGCCCGCTGGTATGAACCATTTCAGTACTGTCGACCTTCAAGAAACCTTGCACCTAATTGCCTCTGTCACCATCAACGGCTCTAACATCAATCTTGAATCATGGAACAAGCAACTTCGTGTATTATTTCAAACTGCCCTTGAACAGTCCGAAAATCTCCCAAAACAAACAAAAATTCAGCGGTGTGTAAAACCTCCCCCTGTAAAACCTCCTCGGAAAGCCCCTGCGGTATGCTGCTCCAGCTGCAAGCGAAATTGTCTAACACGGGCTGCCTATTGTGAGTCTGGTGAACACTGGGTTCACTATAAATGCCTGAAACTTTCACCCACCGATATCAAGCAACTAGAGGAAAAGGATGTTCCATATGATTGTCCAGATCACCTACCTTCAATCACTTCTTCCATTCCATATGCTAATAAAGTGAGTCCCGACGTATACGGAACCAATCAGGTTTCTCGGCCAGTTAATAACAGGTTGACTACCTTATTACCATCTTCCATGAGTATTCTTCCACAGGCTCCTGCAGTCTTGCCTGCCACCAGTACTGAATTCAATAGTATTCCTATCGTCACATCACCCTCTTCACACCGTCAAGTATTAAATACCGGAGGTGTACATGTACCTTCATCCAGCTCATTGCCCCTGAACAAGCCGTCTCAATCCTCTGTGGACTCGCCGTCCCCCGGTGTGATCAACTCGACCAGTTCACCATCTACTCTGCAGTTGAGTTCCCTAAGAGTACCTGCGCCCAATCCAGTTCCTAGTGGCAGCTTAGCACAATGCCTCTTAGACGAAGAATCCCACAGACGCAATAGACTACCGTGTCAGCTATGCGCGCTGGAAATTGGCAGTCTCCCAGTGACATTTTGCGAAAAGTGTGAATCACCGTTTCATCTTTCTTGCCTGTCAAACGGTATGGTTGGTGCCTCTGGCAAATCTGGTTATACTTGTCCGTCCTGTATTCAGCGCAGCCTATCTGAGACGAGCCATCAAAATCAAATTCAGTCTCCAAATGATCTCCATCCTATTTCCTCCGCCGTTACTAGTGGGAATTGTCCCGCTGTAGCCGACACCACTTCTCCTGCAGTACATGTTGTCGACAATCATCAACCCCCCAGTGAGTCTTATAATCAGGAACTTAAAATCCTTCGGGATCGTGAAGCTAAATTAAAAAAGGCAGAGGATGCTAATAAGCGTAAAGAAGCCAGTATCAAAGATGTCAGAAGGGATCTAGCTACGGCACAGGCCTATATTGTAAAACTTGAGAGCCGCCTTGATGAGATGGAAAATTCAAATAAAATTTTAAAAATGCGTGTCCTGGCCTCAGGGAACCTGAATACCAATCTGCAAGATGACTCCAACAGTAAATCTCCTGCCTCCAGTTCGACTCCATCTACCGCAGCCAATCAACCCTCGTTTCATAGCAGCCAGGAATATCAAAATCTTCAGCAACGTATTCAAACACTTGAACAGGATGACTTGCGCAGACGCATACATCAACTAGAGAATAACTCGCAGACGCCCCCAGCTCATGCTCGAACTGGTGCGTATTTTCATCCCCAGTCACAGTTTATTCCGCCTCCATTTCCATTTCCGCCAACATACCATCCTGTGCCATTCTTACCAGTGCCACCAATGGCTCCTCCGTATCATGGCTTCGCACCCCAGGTGATTCCAAATCCCATCTTCCAGTCATCTATACCACCGACTGTTTTCCGACATCATCTTCCCAGAAGTTCCCCTCGGGTCTTCAGATGTCCAGATTATACTTCACATGCCAACAGAAACCTGAACTCTTCCTTGCCTGCTGGTCATCCTCTGAAATCTCCTTCCACCACTGAAAGTAGCCCGTTACCACTACCAGATTCTGTCGAGTTGCTTGCAAATAATATTACCTCTTCTGACATTTCGTGTAATCCTGACCATGTCTCTCCAGTCAACAGTGATAATCTTTCCTGTCCACGTTTGCCAACTGATACAAAGAACAGCACCATGCGCATACCGGAAAGTGTTAACTATTCAGCCGAAATGGCACCACGTGTTGCTCAACAACCCTCCTCTCCATCTTTAGCAGCTCTGGAGGAAGTACAAGCCGCTGGGCCTGACCTATGCTATGGATCCTCCCCTCCCACCAACTTCGATCAGCAGCAGTCTTTTTTAGGGCAGGGCCGGACCTCGGTGACTCTAACCTAGCAGGTATAAAAGTAGGTACTTTTAACTGCAAAAATATCATTACCAACAACCTCTGCATCCAAAATCTACTCCAGTCGGTTGACATATTGTGCCTGCAAGAACATTGGCTCTTCAACTTCCAGCTCCCTCAAATTCAACAGATTGACCGCTCTTTCACTGGAGAATGGAAGTCTGTCGACGACGACATCCCCATATCTGCTGTCCAAAAACCTAGAGGCTATAGAGGGGTTGCCATCCTATGGAAGAAATCCCTCAATCATGCCATACAACCAATTAAAGATGGAGGTACACGAATACAATGTGTCACAATCAGTTCTACTCCTGCCCCTATTCTACTTGCCTCAGTATATATGCCCTCAAGAAATGGTGCCATGTCTGATGATACATACTCAGGCACTCTTGACCAGCTTATGGAAATCTTCACAAAATGTGGTCCTACGCATCGTGTCGTTATTGCTGGCGACCTCAACTGTGATTTGACCGCCGCCGATACATCCCAGAGGAAGCAGTTGCTTAACCTGTTTATCACAGAAAATTCCCTCAAAGTGTCAACTTCCGGTCCTACGTTTGAACATCCAAATGGCCGTGATCACTCAAACATTGATTACTTTTTATACCCATCCCAGATGGCCCCTCTTTTTGACCCTGTTATGCGCCTGGACCAGCTATGGGCAAACAGCTCTGACCACCATCCCATCCTGACAGAGATCGCCAGCCTTGTCTCCTTCAACACAAACACTCGACCAAAACTTAACACTCAAAAACTCGACTGGAGAAGAGTCGACCAAGTACTTTTCCAGGAACACCTGGGTTGGAACCTCCTTGATTATGACCTCACTTCTAACTCGAGCTACGACATTCATCGCATTTTCACCAAACTATGTGAATCCCTTGTCTCTGCAGCCTCTGCAGCAAGTCCTGCACTCCCCTCCAAGAAAAACTGCCATCCTCGTCTTTCGAACCTAGAAATCCGTGAGTGCATAGCTGCAAACAAGGTAGCTCACTGGGTATGGAAGCAAGCAAACTCTCCTCGAGACCCATCTCACCCCGCCGCAGCTCAGCGTCGCCTCGCTAAACTCGGCCTACGCAGTGCTCAACGAAAGGCAGCTGCTATGAAGAGAGAGAGCGTCCTGCAGGAACTCATGTGCGCCAACACCTCTGACAGGACTCTGTTTTATCGTCTTGTTCGAAAACAAAGACAGACTAGAAGCTCACAGACTGACTCACTGCTTGTCGATGGTAAAGTATACTCTGACGAATGTATCCTGGAGGGTTGGCAGCTCCACTTCAGCAAACTTAGCACCCCAGAGCACAACTCGACCTACAACTTGAAGCAGAAAGCCGACATCGAATTTGACGAACTAGTTATCTCTGAACTCTGTGACTTGTTTCCTGCTGAAACCCCTCCGATCAGTGAACTTGAAATTTCTAAAGCTATATCCACCCTTAATACATGCATAATCCACCTTATGCTGAGCATATCAAGTTTGCTGGGCATCTTGTAGTTACCATCCTTGCTGCTCTACTGAATGCGATTCTTCACCATGGGTCTCTCCCTGATTGCATGAAAACTGGCATCTTGACTCCAATTTACAAGAAAAAGGGAGACCAGACTCTGCCTAATAACTACAGAGGAATCACGGTCACTCCAATCATAACGAAAATCCTGGAAAAAATTCTCAGAGACCGAATCCAGCCGGTTATTAAGCAACATCAACATTCACTACAGTTCGGTTTTACAGCAAACATATCACCCATGTGTAGTGCCCTAGTCTTGCAAGAATCCGTCCTAGAGCTGAAGGCTAGAGGCTCTCCATCTTTTGTGGCTCTCCTGGATGCCAAAGCAGCCTTTGACACTGTACATCATGAGTCCCTTTTCCGTAAGATCTACCTCGCCGGAGTTGAAGGTCTGTTTTGGACACTAACTACGGATATTCAGCGCAGATCCTCTGCTGAAGTTAAGTGGAATGGCAGACTCTCTAACCCAGTCTTGCTTAATCAAGGAGTACGACAGGGAGGTGTACTCTCCACCGACTTCTATAAAGTCTACATTAACGACCTATTATATCGTTCCTGTTCTTCCGGGTTTGGAGCGCACATTGGAGATACACCCTGTGCCTCACCCACCTGTGCAGACGATGTTGCCCTCATTGCAAAATCCGATCACCAACTGCAAGGTCTTCTGGACATCGCCGTTGAATACAGTACCTGCCACTTCTATGACCTTCAACCGTTAAAAAGTGCCATCTTGTCTACTCAAAGCGTCCATGACCATGTCTTCCAACTAGGCAGTAATCCAATTCCGACCACCTCTGCTGCTGTCCATCTTGGAATCCATAGACATCACTCCCTGGTGAAAGCATCTACGACAGTTTCGGCGAATGTGACTAAAGCTAGGAGAGCCTTGTATGCCCTAATGGGAGCTGGGTTGCATGGTGTCAATGGGCTAAACCCAATGTCATCGTCACATCTGTTGGACACTTACGTACTCCCTGTCTTGTTACATGGAATGGATGCCCTCATCCTTACCCAGGCTGACATATCTCAGCTTGAAAACGTTTACCGTAAAGCACTCAAACAGATACTGGGCGTACCAGACCGCGTTCCATTCCCTGCCCCCTACATACTGCTCGGCGTTCTACCAGTGGAACCCAGGATACATATCCGAATGCTGTCACTAATCCGTAACATTTGTGCTGACGAAGAAACTGCTCTCTTTGACATCTGTGTGCGCCAGGTTGTTATGATGGGGCATGCGAAAAAGAGCTGGTTCAGTGAAATCAGGAAAATCCTCGCCATGTATGACCTTTCATCTATCCATTCTCTCCTTGACTCGGCTCCAACAAAATTCCGCTGGAAAAGACTCGTGAAGAAGGCTGTTAAATCCTACTGGCAAGAAAAACTTGTATCCCTGGCTAAGCCGTACACATCGCTCAGATACATGTCACTTAGTGCTTTCACTGCCGGGAATCCTCATAATGCAGTCTTCTCAGTTTCACCCAGCCTTACGGATGTGCGAGCTCTTTCCATCCAACTCAGAATCTTGACAGGGACATATGTGCTGCAATCAAATAAGGCAGTGTTCAATCAATATGCTGTCGACCCGTCCTGCCGTTTGTGTACTAAAGAAGCTGAGACTCGCACTCACTTCCTAGCTGCATGTGAAATGTTCAAATATACTAGATTCAAGTTCCTGTCACTTCTACAGGTCTCTGTCTGCTCAGACTGCCTGAATCAACTTCGTATCATCTTTCCAATCTCCGAAATGACTGCAGCTTTCATCATTGACCCCTCAAAGTTTCTGCGAGACTGCTTGTGTTTGACAACTGTAATGAGGGTTTTGAGACAATATGTCTACACCCTGCATCATCGAAGGACTGAACTTCTGAACTCAATGTGAAGTTTCTACTCTGGAGCGTGCTACTTGAACAATCAAATGTCATCACTCCCTTTAACTGCAACTTACTTTTGATTGACTGTGAATTCTTATGTACTCCTAGCAAGGAGGTGCTCTTACACACAGGAGGGATTTATGAACTATGAACTATGAACTATGATGGCTGCCGTTACCATGGCAACCGATATTTTATGGAAAATATCATGATGGGAAGTTTGGGAAATATCATGATGAGTAATGTAAAACATGAACTTTCGCGACATGAAACTTTCGCGATTTTTCGATTCTCTCTCTGCCAGAAAAATATTAATTGCCGGAGGCGGCAAAATCGGTAAAGCCACGTGTATTCACATGTGGGTGCGCTCAGTGTGGTCGTTCACAGTATCAACACGACTCTAACAAAAGGCGGCGTTAACTGTATGAGATACATTTGCTGGTAATCAAACAGAGATTTCCCGACTGTTGGGGATAGATTA
>JAVTVY010006069.1:0-39415 GCA_036873755.1 Hanleya hanleyi
CATCCCGTTTTAGTTATGCGAACCTTAATTTCATGAAAATAACTGCAATCGATGATTGGAACTGCAATCGATGACTGGATATATATATGGTAAAGCAAAATAAAAATCCGAAATGGCGCGCCTCCATTATCTGAAAGAATGTCGGGTCACGTGAATCGTAACTAAGAGCTCCCTGCCAGTCTCTCAGTAAACACAGTCCCTGTGTCGTAGTGAATAGCATCATTAGAGATAAATTATTGCTCTGGTGGTATTTCTTCGCTATGTATTTGCCAGCCTCCAACAATACTCTCTCTTAAAAGGCATCATTCTGGAGAGCAGCTTCTGTCAACCCTGTGAATAGAGCAGGAAATGATCCTTTCAATGGCAGTGGAACGGCATCATCATGTATTTACTATTCGACTCGTCAATATTCTTTACGACAATGATATTGTTAGTTAAACTGCATCAGTGCTTTACACGCAGATACGATTTGGACTGTGCCAGAAACTGAAGTGGGTATATTAACTAATCATAACAAATACATCTTCATTTACCACAATAAATATAACTCCCGAACCGAGCCTATATCAGTAGCGCTCCTGTTATAAGATGGTCAATCCCGGCAATATTATTTGGGTAGCAGGAGCAATTTTACTATACCGGTACGAGTGGGCGGAAATGAATTTCCCTTTCCTTCGAAGTAATTACAGTAGACACAAACAGTGGAATGCTCGAATAAATGCAAACATGTAATGGAATTTATCTGGGGGCGGGACCCCTTGCAAACTAGTACGGAATTGTTTAGCAGCAAAATTCAAATTTACAACTTGATTGATTCACAATTAAAATATTTAGCGTATTCCAATAGGCTACACCTTTATCTAAAAATGCAGGCAAATACAGGCTAGACAGAATTTTAACATTCAACGCAGAAATGCAAGCAAAGTTTCGATGTATGCGTTCGTTGGTAAGGGATGTGACGTGAGGGGGTCAGAACAAGTAATTTTTCTTTCCAATCATATGGAGCTAACTGTCATACGAAATAAGTCTTTCGATTATTGACGCGGAAATAAATTTATGGACGACGATTGAATATTGAATATCGGATCTGACGCTTTTTATGGGGTTTTCTAGATCAAGATTTTTCAGATGCATCCATCCCCAACCCTGTATACATATTGCCTGATGCATATGTCCATGATGTTTCTACCGATTTCTAGAGTATATTGCGTTTGCATCTGAATTTCAACGGCAATGTTATTTTTCCTCCTTAAAAACTGACTTGTTGCTATTTTTCAGCACGTCGATGTCTATTACAATATAATCAAGAGCACCAATCGGCAGTTGACGTCCACGAAGAACTTTGCCTGCATATGTGAACGTTTGAGTGGACATTAGCCAATTCTTTGTATATTCCCAAGATGTAGATAGCCGTGTTAATCTTTAAAGCGCAGGAAAACAACTTCACGAACTTAGCACCTTTTGAGACTAAGCCAGTTTAATTGTCCCACAAGGTGATATACATTCCTGCAGTCATCATGTGCCCGAGAGTAGCTGGTATTATGGTTTATGGTCAAACACAGAAGCCATTAGGAAATATCCGTGGCTAAGACAGATCCTTTTATCGGTATTTTCTTAATGCAGGGCCCAGGGAAAACAACATTAATGCCTGCCGACAGCAATGTTCCAGAAATGGGATAGCTGGACCCAAGCACAGAATTCATGGAGGATGAGCCAGCTAATATATTGATAGCACAGTTGACCGGTCTGGCATTCGATATCCAGACATCGTCCATAAAGAACTTTCGCGTCAGTCAAAGAAATACTTATTTGCTGGACTATTTGATCACGAACAGCCAATCATAGAGATTAATATGTACAACGGCTACGTGTGCTTAATATGATAGGTACATCCTCAGACAGACTGAATATAGCGTCACATCTATATCTATTATGCGGCGCTCATGAGCAATTTTTGAGTCCATAATCGAACGACCGTATACGCATGATATTGTTAGCACTAAATAACACCAATAACACTGATGATTCAATCTAATCAGGCTTAACATAAAATGTGAATACACGCGATAGTCTTATGAATATGACTATATGCAGGCGCTTTCAAAAACCGATCCATTCAAAGCCCGTTCCTTCTCATTCACCAAACGCTATATAGACGATCTTCTCGCTGTGGATAATCGCTATATAAATGAAGCAGTGAAGGATATATATCCACCTTCACTGGATTTGAAGGAAACTACAGATAGCCCTACAGGCACATCTTATTTAGATCTCTATCTCTACAAAAATGAAGCGGGCATTCTCTCTCGTCGACTTTATGACAAAAGAGATGATTACAATTTCGACATCGTAAACTATCCCTATCTGGATAGTAATATTCCAGTGGGACCTGCATATGGCGTATACATATCTCGCTTAGTAGCATTTGCTAGATCCTGTGTTAAATGTGATGATTTTAATCAACGTCACAAAACATTGTTGCAGAAACTTATAAAACAGGGCTATTCCACCAAGCGCCTCCACTCAAAGTTTCTCAAATTTGGCGATACATATCGCATGCTGATAGCAAAGTACGAACGTAGCGTGCAAGATCTATGGCGCTACGTTTCGTAACTTGTGTCTAATTCCGCTTAACCCGGGGCTAGGGGCCGTATGAACACATGTACTTCAATATCCTCATGGTGCTCATATGAACAGTCACAATCAAAGCGTGACTGAGATACATCTTTTTTGGATAACGACTCTAAAACGAATATTACGGATTAAGAATACTGATCAGCGATACGGATTTGATATTTTTGGAACATCATGATGTCTTGCCGGCATCATCGAAAACTGTTGACCGCTTCTCTCTTGCAGGAAACAAGCCTATGTTTATGTATACTATGATTGTCTTTTTGAATTTGGTGCTAATACTGTTATATGGAAAATGGAATAGGTCTTCGGATTATGGACGCGGATATTCTCTAATGGACGACGGCTGGATTATGAATGACGGACTAGACGCTTGTAATTCAGCAAGAGAGAAGTAGTCCAGGTCCCAAAGATGCAGTCAAGCCACCATGATGTGGCTATCGTCAAATTCGTCTTATGCATCGAATGACATCTGTCAACCAGGTGAACGAAGTTGACAGCATGACAACTATAGCCATATCCACATAATAATTTGAAGATCGTAACAACAAAAAAATTAGATATTGCATTATAATAACCCGCTATCTCGTTATGGCCAACAAATATTTTGGATTCTTCTGACAAAATAAGGAACAAACGGAGAAGAATCTCATGTTATATCAAGCACCAGAATCTCAAATAAATATTCAGTCAACATTACAAAATTCAGGGAATCAACCTGTAACTATCTGGGTCATCTATATGCGATAAAACTGACCCTGGGATCGTGTGTATCCATTTTCAACCTTCTTTCGGCGACTGCAAGAGGGAATTTCCCGAAATCAATACCACGTGACTTCGTCAGCCAATCAGCTAAAGCCTACCGACGTAACCCCAACGTAACCCGCCATTCTAAAATCTTTACCTACAGTTGCAAGCGATTTTCTTATTCAGCCGTGTTCTAAATCTTGGCCTTGCTGTTTAGTTGTAACTTTTCCTTAACTACACTGCCGTATTTTCAGTTATAGCGGCCTTCTAAAATCTTAACCTCCAGCTGCCATCAGTGTTCTTATACAGACGTGTTCTAAAATCTTAACCTCCAGCTGCCATCAGTGTTCTTATACAGAGGTGTTCTAAAATCTTAACCTCCAGTTGCCATTAGTGTTCTTATACAGAGGTGTTCTAAAATCTTAACCTCCAGTTGCCATCAGTGTTCTTATTCAGAGGTGTTCTAAAATCTTAACCTCCAGTTGCCATCAGTGTTCTTATTCAGAGGTGTTCTAAAATCTTAACCTCCAGTTACCATCAGTGTTCTTATTCAGAGGTGTTCTAAAATCTTAACCTCCAGTTGCCATTAGTGTTCTTATTCAGAGGTGTTCTAAAATCTTAACCTCCAGTTGCCATCAGTGTTCTTATACAGAGATGTTCTAAAATCTTAACCTCCAGTCGCCATCAGTGTTCTTTTTCAGAGGTGTTCTAAAATCTTAACCTCCAGTCGCCATCAGTGTTATTATACAGAGGTGTACTAAAATCTTAACCTCCAGTTGACATCAGTGTTCTTTTTCAGAGGTGTTCTAAAATCTTAACCCCCAGTTACCATCAGTGTTCTTATTCAGAGGTGTTCTAAAATCTTAACCTCCAGTTGCCATTAATGTCCTTATTCAGAGGTGTTCTAAAATCTTAACCTCCAGTTGCCATCAGTGTTCTTATACAGAGGTGTTCTAAAACCTTAACCTCCAGTTGCCATCAGTTTCCTTATTCAGAGGTGTTCTAAAATCTTAACTTCCAGTCGCCATCAGTGTTCTTATTCAGAAGTGTTCTAAAATCTTAACCTCCAGTTGCCATCAGTGTTCTTATTCAGAGGTGTTCTAAAATCTTAACCTCCAGTTGCCATCAGTGTTCTTATTCAGAGGTGTTCTAAAGTCTTAACCTCCAGTTACCATCAGTTTCCTTATTCAGAGGTGTTCTAAAATCTTAACTTCCAGTTGCCATCAGTGTTCTTATTCAGAGGTGTTCTAAAATCTTTACATGTATCATACCTCCTTATACATGTACATGTAGTCTCTTGCTCTGATCAGACTGGTCCAGTGAACAAGCACTCCGAGGTGGTTTGTCTTCACGCCAAATGTCGACCTATTGGGGCACTCATTGTAAAGCAAATCATTAGCCAATCATGGTTGCACGTACAATTGGGACAGTCCGTGTAAGTAATACTGACAGCCCAAGATGGCAGATACCATAGCGACAAAAACATTCTTCTCCAATTTCACTTTTATTCAGAAGAGGCATTCTCATTCAGCGGTCTTCTTAAATCATAATGTGTCCTTGAATATACAGCGGCCTTCTCAGTGAGCGGCATTTTAAAAATCTTTACCTCCATTTGTCTGCGATATTTCTATTCAGCGGCGTTCTATAATCTATAGGTAACTTTTCATACATGTGGGCTCTTGCTCGGAACAGTGTGATAAGGCACTTCAGGCTGTAATTTTAACAAGACCGCTGAATAACAGAACAGAAGGGCAAAGGCGAAATGCAGAAAGCTGCTCCATATGAAGGCCGCTGTCAACTCTGACTATTGGTTTTAGAATAGCGCTTATTAAACCGCTGCCAACTAAGGGTTGAAATTTAAGAACACTGCTCAATAAGAAGGCCTCTGCCAAATCAGACCAAAGATTTTACAATAGCGCTCAATAACAAGACAGTTGCAAACTGAAGGAGGATATTATAAAGTAACTCTATATGAAGGCGGCTGTTATCTCTGATTACTGTTTTTAGAAGACCGCTGAATGACAAAACCACTACAAACCAAGAATACATTTTAAAAGGCCACTCAATAAGAAGGCCGTTGCAAAATGAACATAGAGATTAAAGAAGACACTGAATAAGAAAGCCGCTGCCAACTGGATGTAACGTAATAAGACTGCTGAATAACAAAACCGCTCCAGTCAATGGGAGATTTTAGAAAGCCGCTCCATATGAAGGCTCCCAAATGGATGTATTTGTTTTAACAATGCCGCTTCATAACAAAACCGCTTGACCAAAGGGGAGGTTTTAGAAAGCCACTCCATATGAAGGTCACCGCCATCTCTAACTGATGATGTTAGAATACCGCTGAATAGGAAGATCGCTGCCAATTGAAGATTAAAATTTAAGAACACCGCTGAATAAGAAGCCCGCTGCCAACTCAGACTAAAGATTTTAGAATACAGCTCAATTAGGAGACCACAACAAACTGAAACATATTTAAATTTTGCTTCGAACTGAGGCTAAAGATTTTATGATTTCCCGTGCAAGATTGTTTTCAGTCAGTCACGAGATTTCAACATATACAATAATGGCAATAACCAAAACAATTCTCGTGCTCTCTTAAATGAAGCATCGACCCCTGATTCATGTAGCGAATGACCCAAAATTGCTAAATGAAAAGAGTTGGTTTGTGAGTTCTTTTGGTTTAGACGGCAGTCTATTTTCTGGACATTCTTTTAGTAGTTGGTCTCTGGACCTAGCACATAATAATAATAATAATAATAATAATAATAAACTTTATTTATAGAGGGTTTACAATCCAAAGATAACCTGGTTAACCGAGGCTAATCTACCCCAGGGCCGAGGCTAATCTACCCCACATAGCCAGTGCGAGTGGCCGTGTGGTCATTCCAGTTGAAATGTTCACATGAACATCTACAATAAAGGCGTGGATGACTTACAGATTTCAGAGTATCGGTCTTGTGCGACTTCATGCCAGTATATTTGATTTGATTTGATTTTTATTTCACCATGCATAACAATGTTTAGTAAACAAAATATAATAGTGGCGGGATGAAAACCCCGAGGGGTTTATTTTATCCCAAAATAATAATTATATTTACAAAGATGATAATATGCGGTAAACTCTAACATAGTGAGACAATTCAATTTTGTTTAAAACAAAAATACAAATTTAATTTCCAACTTCCACAGACGGCAAACAGAATAGATGTCTAATTATGTTCCAGTAATAAATAAGATTTTATCTTCGATTTGAATAATGAGAGCGAAACGTGAGATTTTAACTGAGAGGGTAAATTGTTGCATATTTTAGGACCCTTTGTTTTAGTACTATAAAAGTTAAGTCAGAGTAGTAAAAATCGCGATATAAATTTAATTTAGCCTGTCTAGTTGGGTACCTGTGGACAGCAGATAATTTTGGAAAATATGATCTAAAAGAGTTTGAAATTAGGTCTGTGTGATTGAAAAATTTGTCAACAAAAATTAACACCTGGTAGTCGTTTATTTGTTTTATGGACAATATTTGTAATTTTTGGAATAATGGGGCGGTATTGTCATATTTTGACGAAAATGTGATTAAACGTATAGCCTTTTTTTGTAACAGCAGCAACGGTTGAAGATGGGTATGATAAGTATTTCCCCAAACGATATTGCAATATGATATGTATGGATATATCAGTGAGTAATATAGAATGAAAAGAGTTTTTCTATTCAAATTATCCTTAATATGACGAATTATTCCTATATTCCTGCTAACCTTGTTCCTTATATCCTCAATATGCGAGAGCCAGTTTAATTTGTTGTTAAAAATTACTCCAAGAAATTTAAATTGGTCTACTTCTTCGATAGGGATTCCGGAAATAGATAAATCATTGTGCATTGGCATTTTACATTTCTTAGACGGACTTATTATCATAAATTTAGTCTTTTTAATATTCAGGGATAATCTGTTGCATGAAAACCAGTCGGATAGTTTATTAAGTTCCAACGTCATAATCTCAAACAAGAGTTTCGGATCGTCATCAGCGAGAATTACTGAGGTATCATCTGCAAAAAGAATTAGTTCAACAATGCTGCTTACTGAGGACAAATCGTTTATATAAATCAGAAAAAGAATAGGACCTAAAATAGAACCCTGTGGTACACCACATGATATTGGTTTGTAGGCTGACAAGGTATCGTTATATTTTGTGCACTGAGTGCGAGATGACAAATAACTTCGAAACCAGTCATTAGAACTTCCCCGAAACCCATAATGAGCTAATTTATGCAGGAGGATATCATGGTCCACCGTGTCGAACGCTTTTGATAGATCCAGAAAGGTAGTTAATGAATATTTTTTGGCCTCTCTTGCCGCTACCAATTTGTCATGAAGGGATAATACAGCTAAAAATGTTGAATGATTCCTCCGAAAACCATATTGATTGGAGCAAATTATATTGTGATTTTCTAAAAAATCTAAAATCTTACTTATTACTAATTTTTCGACTATTTTACTGAAACAAGGCAAAACTGAAATAGGTCTGTAATTTTCAAATAAATATTTCTCCCCATTTTTAAACAACGGCGTCACTTTAGCTACCTTTAAAGGATCAGGTACTACACCAGATTTAAAGGACAAATTTATAATATGACATAATGGGAGACCTATTATGTTGAAAACAGATTTAAGTATAGAAGTACGCACCCCATCAATTCCGCAGGCTGAATTTTTCAAGTTACTTACAATATCGGTAATATCTTTTACTGAACAGGGTTCAAAGCTAAATTGATTCTCATAAACATTTGACAAAAAATCTTCGAAATTTCGAGAACATGTTGGAATTTTGTCTCCAAGTTTAGAGGCAACTGTACTAAAGTAATCATTGAATCCATTTGCAATTGTTAAGGGATCCGATGAATCATGGTCATTGACTTTAAACGTATTTGGCAAGGAAGTATTCTTCTTGCGGTTCATAAGGTCGTTCAAGACCTTCCACGTGCCTTTGATATCACTATTGCACTGATTAAATTTTTTCTCATAATATAATTTCTTGGCTAATTTTAATGTATGATTCAATTTGTTTCTATACTGACGAGTGATTTCGGGTTTATTTGCTTTCTTATGTAGTCTATAGCGTCTATTTTTTTCTCGAATTGAGTTCAGAATGGATCGAGTTATCCATGGCTTCTTAATATATACTTTTGCAGAAGTTGACGACACCATAGGAAAACATTCATTGTATACAGAAAGGAATTTGTTAGAAAATGATTCAAAAGCATTATTAACATCGTCGGATTCATTAGTGACCTCACTCCAATCTACGGTCTTTACTTTCTGTTCGAAATTTATTTTATTTTCCTCATTAAATATTCTATATGTATAAGAATGTGAAACAGGAGATACGAAGTCTAATGCCCTATTTATATGAAAGACTGGGAAATGATCGGTTATGTCAGTAAGTAGTATTCCAGACAACAAACTATCCTCATGAAAATTTTGATAAACATTGTCAATTAAAGTTGCTGACCGAGATTTTACCCTAGTCGGCTTTGTTATCTTTGGAGAAAAATAATACGATTTTAGTAATTCACTAAAATTTTTAGAAGGACGATGCGTATCTGTCTTGAATAAATCAATGTTGAAATCACCCATAAGTATGCATTTTTTATTTTCAAGTTTTAATTTGTCCAAAAGAGATTTTAGGCTATCGTTAAAAATTACTACATTTTTCCCTGGTGGTCTGTAGATAATACCAACTGTATACGATTGCTTTCCCATGTCAAGTTGAACAAATAGTGATTCATACTCTCCATCATCTTCACGATATGAAGCTTCTTCAATAATGGTACAGTTTGTTATGGTATCCTTCACATATAATATTAACCCGCCACCCTTTTTCTTAGATCTGGAGGAACAAAAAGGCCGATAGCCGGGAATATCAAATAAATTTTCAGTCGAGGGATTAAGCCAGCTTTCGGAGATTCCAATAACAGAAAAATTAAAATTCAAACTGCAACACAAAGCTAGGATTGTATACGAGCGTTTGGTACACCACCAGGTACATAAGTCACTGAAATGTATTTTTATTTTGCGACAGCGTAATCTCGGAAGTACCGCATATTACTGCATATTCATGCCTGACGCGAGACTGAAGGACAGGTTCACGCACATGCGTTTTTTTTCACGACAGCCAGCAAAGCCGCCATCTCTATTCTATTCTAACAACATTTATTGTGCGAATTTGTCGAGCTGCTGAAACGGCACCCAGGAAAAATACCCTGGCGTTGCTGACTCTCGTGAAAAAACGCATGTGCGTGAACCTGCCCTTCAGTCTCGCGCCAGGCATGAATATGCGGTAATATGCGGTACTTCTGGAATTACGATGTGCCTTATTATAGCCATATATGGTAAACTTCGAATAGCAGGTTATATATATAGCTAAATAAGTCACATAAATGTAGTACACTTCGAATAGCAGGTATATAAGACACCGAAATGTAGCACGCCTCGAACAGCAGCAATACCTACCACTGAAATGATGCGTGAGCCATCAAAATTTAGTACACTTGCAATAGCAGGATTTATATATTAGCCACAAAGCCAAATGATAAAGATCATTTTTTTTAGCATTGAGACGGACTAATCAACATCGATGAAAATCCTTCTGTAGTGCACGTAATCTATGATCAGGATACTGTTAGCTATATTTTATTCTCTGATTATCCAACTGCAATCTTTGATTTATCGCCCGAAATTAATTGTCTGCACTTTGTTGTTGTGTAACTAATATCGTCCACAAAAAAGTACTTATTAAGAACTATTTTATGAATGGATTAGTCATGTATTCATTATCTTATATCTGAAAAAATGTTGAAAGCGACGTTAAACCCTATTCACTCACTCACTCACTTATCTTATATCATAGCCAATATTTCTGTGTCAACATACTCTTGTCCAGATATGCGAAGGATTTGTACATTATTTCCTAAGTGGATGGACAAACCGGTAATATTATAAAAGAAAAACTGGTTTGTGCAGCATTTCATGACCTTTGAAGTTTCCATTGTGTTAGATTACCCAGCTGGATTTCTGACGCCTCGGCAGTCATCTATCCACTGTTCTACGCAAAGTGGAATGATAAATAACATTGCTTGAAGCTGATGTGAGCGGGCATCTATCAACTAATAGGCAGGGTGTATTCAATAATTTCGATTCTCTTTGAGAATCTTTGAAGAACTGTCGGTTGTTCCGTATTATAGCAGGTAGCCTCCACTTAATGTCACTGAACTAATACTTATGCTTCCGCAGCCTCTCCTAACGGATATATATTGGACAAACGGGAAACTTTGAAGTAAATAGACGCATTTGACCTCAGGGGTTCGATGGCCGGAACAACACAGGCTAACATTGTATATAGATAACACTGATAAAGAATATTGCCCGATAGGTTTACAATAGCTGTTCGTGTCCTTGGTTGGAAAGGAGTTCAGATGCGTAATTAGTATAACAATACAGCTTCTAATTACAAGTACATCACAACGATGAATGGTTCCATTTGAAGGTCAAACTAAAGACAGGGAGCCCATAGTGTCAGCAAACCTCTAAAGCATACGTGAAGGATGCTGTTAGTGGTAAATGTTTTTAACGGCGTGTCAAATGGATGTTACACGGATGTGGAAAGAAGTGTTAAAGGTGGAAATCTGGTTTAAGTGTTTATTATTATTATCATCCTTTGACCATTCTCAATTTCCGTACTTACCTAATTGGATACCCCTTGTTTAGACCAACACTCGTCGCACATCTTTGCTTAATAGAAAGGTCGATGAGCATTTGCAGCCACAAACTAAGATGACGTTCAGACACATTGGGCCTGTATGGGAATAACTAGACAGCTTTCGGATGTTTTGAGAGAGAGAGAGAGAGAGAGAGAGAATTAAGGTTTAACGTCGCGTTCAGTAATATTTCAGCTATATAGCGACGATAAAACAAAGTATTCAAGTTAATAACTTAGTAGTCCAACACATTAAAATGCACACATTAAAACTTATGCAACAAACCGATGTCTCTCAAATAACCTAAGACACAGTCCTCCCTCACCCGACCAAAAAGATATTTCAAAGTACACTCTCAGAAATATTCAGGTAAAAGTCCTGAACTGATCAGCTTGTATATCCACAACTCAATTTCAGGGATTTTGGCTGAAATTCATGGCTGATTACCTGAATTTTAGCAAAAAGATCCCTAAATGAGAGGATTTTCCCTGAAATTCAGGTAAATTTATCACCCTGATTAGTAAGTTCTCGACCCTATTCCGGTACGTAAAATCCCCTAAAATTCAGGTAATTTAGCTTCAATTCATGGTTGATATACCTGAATTTCAGGAAATTATCCCTGGATTTCAGGTAAAATCCCTGAAATTGAGTTGTGGATGTGCAACCTGATCTATTCAGGATTATTCCCTGAATATTTCTGACAGTGTAGCCGCTCTATAAGCAGAATCTCTTGCAATCTTAAAATCTATACAGCCGATAAGATTATGTTTTACTGTGAGATCTCCGTGACATGGAATACACCTTGGGACTGGCTCTTTGTTTAGTAAATGTTTGTGAGTTATAAATCGTATATGGCCGATTCTACATTGCCTGGTCATGGCTTGATCGAAACGTTTCCGGCTGTTCAGATGAGTATAGCCTACATTTGTTTTTGAACTCCTGAATCGGGTGTTTTGAGCCTGTTTGGGAATCACTATACAACTGTCGGGTGTTTGAGCGTGTTGGGGAATCACTAAACAGCTGTCGGGATTTTGAGCCTGATGGGAATCCCTAAAAAGCTGTTTTGATCCTGTTGGGGAATTACTAGACAGTTGTCGGGTGGTTGAGCGTCTTGGATAAGCACTAGACAGCTGTCTTTTTGTTTGAACCTGTTGGGGAATCCCTTGACAGCTGTCGAATGTTTGAGTCAGTTCGGGAATCACTGGATAGCCGTCGGGTGTTTAACCCTGTTTGGGAATCACTATAGACAATTGCCTGGAGTTTGAGCCTGTTGGAGGATCACTAAGCAGATGTCGGGAGTTCTAGCCTGTTGGGGAGTCACATGACAGCTGTCAGGTGTTCGGTATTATATCAAATAACTAACACCTCAATGCCTCTGATCGCACGTTAGGGTTAATCTAAGTGTCGATCAACTCAGTGAATACTAAGAATAGAACTGGCGATGCTACAAATAAAACACAAAAGAATGGAAGCGCTGCTGAATGGCGGGGTTGATTGCGGATTGGTTTATTGCCTGGAACGTATCACTTATATATAATCGATCAACTCAGTGAATACTAAGAATAGAACTGGCGATGCTACAAATAAAACACAAAAGAATGGCGGGGTTGATTGCGGATTGGTTTATTGCCTGGAACGTATCACTTATATATAATCGATCAACTCAGTGAATACTAAGAATAGAACTGGCGATGCTACAAATAAAACACAAAAGAATGGAAGCGCTGCTGAATGGCGGGGTTGATTGCGGATTGGTTTATTGCCTGGAACGTATCACTTATATATAATTAAGCCACGACAGAAACTTCGGACAAGATGCCACTGCTTATATTTGAGCAAGTTAGTACAGTTAGGGAGATTGAGCCTCGTTATCGAAGGTGGACTGATCAAATCAGTATAAATCCTGGTAACCATATCAAGAAAGCACGGATATCAAAAGTGAAATCTGTTTGTTCAAGGATTAGCTGAGCAGACCGGAAACAATGGTGTGTTATCTCTCTATCTTGTGACACGCATTGATGTACTTACGCTTCATCCTATAAAAAGGAAGAAGAACAAACCGATAAAATGTCCAAACCAAGAAAACATACACATTGGTAAAACGGTATTATGTTGAACTATGATTATGGTAAACCGGTGGAAAACTCGACTGAACATTTCGCGAATTATCAATAATTCAGTATATGGAGGTTATATCTACAATAAATGCTCTAGTTTAGATCTCATTTTCTAAAACTCAAAGATTTCGAGTTAGAATAGCGTTAATATTCAAGAATATTTAGTATACAGACCCTTACTGTTTATTACTCTCTATCAATTGTGTGCCAAATGAATGATATGGGGTGTTTGCAACGATACTTCATTAATTATCTCCCATTTCAGACTGTATCCAAAGTTGCCCGTTCGGGATAACTCTCTGTTTCTATTATATATAATACCTGTACAAAGATCAAGATATGCAATATATCAACACAGAGAATAACATCAGCAGAATTGAAAAACAAATTGTGTAATAATCCTCTCTTTCTCAAGCAAATGTCAACTTTGATCCGCGGCCAGTTTTCTGAGGGATGTGTACATAATATTCTCAGTAGAAGGGCACACTGATATATCAACGTGGAAAAACTAGTTTGCGAAGCTGTTTATGGAGATTTACACCTTTGGATATGTGAGACGTGGGCCGTCATCCACATTCCCCTCGGCATTACAGCACAATGGATCTTGAGATAAATGGGTCCCTAGTAATCGTGATACTTTGGTCAGGAGCACATACACAAGGATAAGCACTAAATAAGCTTATTAAGGTGGTTAACCATCCCCTCAACGTCAATGAACTAATAATGTGTGGATAGGCCCTTCACAGCTGTAAACATTGACCAAACAGGAAACTTTGTCCACGGACTATCGGATCTGAGAACAATAGATTCGTTTCGTGTGGGCCTCTAAGGTTTTAGATCAAATGACCGACATGAGCTACCCTAGATGCAGTTAAGGGACGCCGAGGAACCCACGTCAGGCTTCCGATAATTTTTTCATTATTTGGATGAAAGGGGAGTATAACACGACTGCTCGAATGTTCATCGAGTCCATGTTCATCAGATGGCGCGAGCTCATTACTGACTGGTTCATGCTTTGGAACGTATGGATTGACCAGCATGTATGGGGCTTAATTTTTATCGGAGACTTCAGAACGTCCAATAAATTTAACTCTGAAAGTCTTTTTGTTGGTGTAACAAGGTTGTAACACCAACAAAAGAGCCTTGTTATCGAAAATAGACTGCTGAAATGCACACACATAAAGTCAGAAACGTTAAACATGTTAATGGACTTATTTCCCTTGCAATTAAATCACGCTACCACGACATTTTCTGCAGCGGCCTGTCGAGACGGATACGTCAAATCATTTCTGTAGTTTATTTGCAGCAGCTGTTCAATCCTCAATAGACACGTCTTTATTTGCTTCACTGATCGGAGTAAAAGAACATTCATTTTGAATACCATCCTCTTCGTCAAATCTAATCCCGTTGTGATGAAAGTTTTTATCTGCCGTTAGTTGATAACGGGATACAAACTTCCGCGAAAGGTAGCAAGATTTGTTACTCAAGATGAGAGTTCAGATTCCCAGCTTCTGCTGGGACTCCCAAAACTTGCAATAGTCTGTGAAAAATATTTCATCCAGCCCGAAATGAAACATACATGGAGAGAAAAATTGCAGAACGATGTCTATGAACAATAATATAATAATCATACCAATGCTATGAACTTTAATTATCCTCATGAGACTATTCAACCAAGATCGCAGATGTTCCATAGATCTGAGCAAATATGTACAAATACATATATTAGTACAAACCCTGTATTTATCAAGTCTGGACTTATCAGACAAACCTGCTTCAACGGACATGCCATCTAATGTTCAACTTCACGGTAATGCAGCTAATTGTTTAGTTTTTGTTCTATAGTATATATCATTGTCGGATAAAAAAACTGTTTTACCCTTTGTCTACTCCATTATATTGTAAACATGTATGTCTACAGTGTCCAATTTGTATATAAAAATGCGTTTTAACATGCAAGGCAACCTGTTATTGCTATTGAAAAGTCCATAAAATGGACGAAACCGGTTCAGCAGTACAATATACCGTTTACAGTAACCCCAACGTTACTTGTTTGAAGTCATCGGGCTTGGGATGTCAACTCATCGACAGCATTCTGCAGTCGAAAACGTCGAACAGTTTTCGATACATAGTTTTCGAAACTCGCCCAAAGTGACCAGACTTAATACGGATCTAAGCACCAAAGGCCAGCTCATGAGAAACAGGTTAACTGGGATACACTAATAATAGGGCTATAGATTTTGGCCATTAGGATTAGACCTGACTAAGATAGATCGGGCCGGTAACAAGTGACATGTTATTAGAGAAGTTGTCCTAATACGGACCCCAGAGAAGACGACAGACATGTCCATCACATGGTAACTGAGCAGCACACCGCCGGAAGTGACATCATATATAGTGAAAGCGATGTTTTGTGGGAAGCGAAGATTACTTTTCGATTCGGCATCATACCTCTGTTGACCTAGCGTTATAGGTAACAATGAAGTATAGTTTTGCCCCATTACGTTCCAGGTTAAACAGGTTCAGTTCCCCCCTGAAAAACTGACCTTCTTGTACTTTAGCCTGGAACTACACACTGATGTTTTTGATTACCACTCCTCCCACTTCACGTGAAATGTACCAAACCACACTCATGACCAAATGATTTTTGAGAACGTAAACTGCCTTCTGAGACGAGCACTTTTCAACCGTCTGAGCTGGTCACGTGGGTATCGTCGTTTGATTGTGTCCTGAAAAGAACACAGGCTCGCGACTGTCGCAAATTTTTCAGAAATTAATCGACACTTACTAAGTTAGCGAAACACATAAAGTTAGTTATGATATATCCAGTAATAACACAACTGAGCATTTAATGCGGGATATGCTTACCACGAACATCCACCTTTGGCGGAAGTGACGTCATTTACTTCATTTTAACCTAAAAGAAGGGTGATCTTCAGATTTCTTTCGCCTTTTATATGGGGCGGGCATATGATAAGTAGTTCGTTCATGTGCAAAAGTGAAGGAGTTATTCGGTCGGATTCAAACAACGTGGTGTGTGTGACGACGAGGAGGGGGAGGGCATAGCCACGTGGTAACGGTCGACTTCGTCTATTGGCGGTAGGGACTTAAGTGAAGTGACCATGTGAGACGGAGCATGCGCTGTGGGAAGTTTGAAACCGGGAGCGTTAGGTCTGTCAGCTGATTGGTTAACTGGGTCAAATCGGTAAACAATATAATCTAACTGAATAGTTGGTATTGTACAAGTAAACCCTGTAGATCGAACATTCATTAGAATTTACATTTCAATCGAAATAGCGTTTTCCTACGACAGCTAACATGAATTTCAAATATCTAAGAATATGAGAGACACACACAAAAGAAGCGGTCAACAGTTTTCGATGGCGAAATTAAATATTTGGTCATCGTCCATAAACAATTTTTTTTCGTATGACAGCTACAACCAATTTCAAATGTGCATGAAATAAAAATAATAAAACCCCAAGATTAGTTCCTACAAGGGAGAAGCGACGACAGTTTTCAACGATGTCAGCAAGACACCATGATATCAGTGAGGCACGATGATATCAGTAAGGCACGATGATGTCAGTAAGGCACGATGATGTCAGTAAGACACGATGATGTAAGACACGATGATGTCAGTAAGGCACGATGATGTCAGTAAGGCACGATGATGTCAGTAAGACACGATGATGTCAGTAAGGCACGATGATGTCAGTAAGACACGATGATGTCAGTAAGACACGATGATGTCAGTAAGGCACGATGATGTCAGTAAGACACGAAGTAAGACACGATGATGTCAGTAAGGCCGATGATGTCATTAAGACACGATGATATCAGTAAGGCACGATGATGTCAGTAAGACACGATGATATCAGTAAGGCACGATGATGTCATTAAGACACGATGATATCAGTAAGGTACGATGATGTCAGTAAGACACGATGGTATCAGTAAGGTACGATGATGTCATTAAGACACGATGATGTCAGTAAGGCACGATGATGCCAGTAAGGCACGATTATGTCAGTAAGGCACGATGATGTCGGTAAGTCACGATGATGTCAGTAAGCCATGATGATGTCAGTAAGGCACGATGATGTCAGTAAAACACGATGATGTCAGTAAGGCACGATGATGTCAGTAAGGCACGATGATGTCAGTAAGACACGATGATGTCAGTAAGGCACGATGATGTCAGTAAGGCACGATGATGTCAGTAAGGCACGATGATGTCCGTAAGGCACGACGATGTCAGTAAGGCACGATGATGTCAGTAAGGCACGATGATGTTCTTTGCATAAAATCCATCACTCTGCATTATGTTTTATCCAAATGCATTTCCGAGTCAATTCTAGAGTATGTATTTCAGTCAGGCTTTGATTGTGTCTGGTCGTTTGTAAACCATGGAGATGTAAAACATATGCTATCAAATGGGCCCCAGCCTCGATTTAAGCGGAACTAGACAAGGTACAAAACGTAACACCAGACAA
Source organism: Hanleya hanleyi (assembly GCA_036873755.1). NCBI lineage: Eukaryota > Metazoa > Mollusca > Polyplacophora > Lepidopleurida > Hanleyidae > Hanleya > Hanleya hanleyi. The sequence continues at coordinate 17,750 of JAVTVY010006069.1, forward strand.
TCATGTCACGTAATCTAGGAAATGCTATTAGAGGAGATATGTATATGCCGAATGTGTAGGTCCTACAGAATATTGCTATCCATAAATTGGTAGTTAGCTAGGCCTATGTCAAAATTGTAATCGTCTCTCTTGTCGTAGATTCGACGTCAGAGAAATTCCTAGTCATTATTATAACGGTATAGGTTCAAATCTGATGTTCCTTTCGGATTATCTTTATAGTTTACTTCAAATCCAGTGAACGTGGCCGTATATCCCTTACAGTGTCGCTTATATAGGGATTACCATTGCTAGAAGCTCGAGATCGTCTATATAACTTTTGGTGAAAGCTCATCTTATGACAATTTCTGCGTATAGACGTATTCATAAGACTACAGACAAAAATCTGACAAAAGTGATGCACAATTCGTACCCATTTTGATATTTCCGAATTTCACATGGATATCTTTAGTGAGAAATTAAAGCAATTCTTTAAATAAACACGCAAACACCCCAAGAAATAGTCTACCGTAGTAATTTGCTATCATTTTACGGTATTTATCACCAATTATAGCCTTGTTTGACAATTTTCGGCCGGTCCCCTCTTTAAATCAAATTGAAATGCTAACGGTTTAACCACGCCCTGATATGTACATGTAGGCTAATATACTATTGAAATTTCGTATATGGTCGGAAAACCATCCAAGCAATCCCAGCTATGGATTTGTTTGATGAATGTAGCCAGTCCACTCGGCAAATGGACAAATTGAACTGCAATAATAATGGTAATGTTATGGGGAATAACTAGATAAACAAACGTCCACAAACATCGCAGGTAAATATATCAGCTTATCGTTCCTAGCTTATCTTTCGCCATCACAGAACGGTTGATCTGACGAGAAGACGAATTTCCCATATAATACAGCGTAAAACTCGTACGGTAACATCGTCTGCGATATGCCATCCCACACACATATATGTGGTATGAGCAAGTGCGACGGAGGTGGTCAGTTACTTCGCTTTACACGTGCTGCAGGTATGATGCGCTCCATCAACGGTCCACAACTTGGTGTGCCGTTGATATTTTTCATAAAATACTGAATAAAGTAATGATTTAAATTATATGGGGAAAAGAATCCCATATTAACTTGATCATGGAATGAAAATTCCCACTCTCGAGAAGAGGCCTCGGCGGCTCGGTTGGGATGTATTTTCCTTCTCTCGAGTGGGAATTTTCATCCCATGATCAAGTTATATGGAATCCTCTTAGAATCCATAGGTTGATATGTTGACTGCTTTGTCCCCAACTCAAGTATCGATAGTCATTCGTGATGTTATGCAAAAATCACTTATACAAAACTTAAAAATGAAGCGAATGAAGCGCTTGGTCGGCGTCGCAGACATGTTTTGAATAAGAACTTGCATTCTACTAATATATTATCAGTTTGGGCCGATTCTTCTATCTAATGGTCTCATGGTCCATCTTTTCACATCATATGACTTAATAGGGCTTTTACATCATTGCCCTTGTATAATTATATCTATACCGCTCAAGCCGGTGCTGGGGGCAGTGTGGTCCTGTCATTGAAGATGTCCACGTGACCATCTACATTAATATCCTGATTGAGATACAAATCCTCACAGGGATCATTATGGTTGTTGTGATGTTAATAGATATGCTGTCAGAACATTGCTCTGTGGGATCATAGGACTTCTTGTCAGTACGCTGGTATCTTTATTCACCACCGTTATATGTTGCATTTAATTGTAGATTTTCGTGTTGCCACCCGGATGATGTATCCACATGACACATAGCACCGAAACGATGGCTAAGAATATCATGGGGTTTAGGGGCCGTTCACAGATCATTGTATTTACGTTTTAAGGACTGACACTGATTGCTAGAGATAAATGTCCTAGCTGGGCTGGAAGATCGTAGCGGGACATGTGGAATTATAGATGCATTAATCGGAGGGCTGTGAGGTCATAATCCCGCAAACCCAAAGGGAGCAGCTCTGACCGTCCAGCCACAGAGAACAACCCTGACCCTCCAGTCACAGAGAGCAACTCTGACCCTCCAGACATAGAGAGCAGCTCTGACCCTCCAGTGAGAGAGAGCAACTCTGACCCTCCAGCCACAGAGACCAACTCTGACCCTCCAGCCACAGAGAGCAACTCTGACCATCCAGCCACAGAGAACAACCCTGATCGTTCAGCCACAGAGAACAACCCTGACTCTCCAGTCACAGAGAGCAACTCTGACCCTCCAGCCACAGAGGGCAACTCTGACCCTTCAGCCACAGAGAGCAACTCTGACTCTCCAGTCACAGAGAGCAACTCTGACCCTTCAGCCACAGAGAGCAACTCTGACCCTCCAGCAACAGAGAGCAACTCTGACCCTCCAGCAACAGAGCGCAACCTTGACCCTCCAGCCACAGAGAGCAACTCTGACCCTCCAGTCACAGAGAGCAACTCTGACCCTTCAGCCACAGAGAGCAACTCTGACCCTCCAGTCACAGAGAGCAACTCTGACCCTTCAGCCACAGAGAGCAACTCTGACCCTCCAGCCACAGAGAGCAACTCTGACCCTCCAGCAACAGAGAGCAACCTTGACCCTCCAGCCACAGAGAGCAACTCTGACCCTTCAGTCACAGAGAGCAACTCTGACCCTTCAGCCACAGAGAGCAACTCTGACCCTCCAGTCACAGAGAGCAGCTCTGACCCTCCAGTCAATCAGGTAGCAGCTCTGACCCTCCAGTCAATCAGGGAGCAGCTCTGACCCTCCAGTCAATCAGGGAGCAACTCTGACCCTCCAGTCAATCAAGAAGTATTTGATCATCTAGCCAATCAAAAAGCAGCTCTGATCCTCCAGCCAATCAGGGAGCTGTCCTACTCTCCCGCCAATCAGAGAGCAGCTAATCCTCTAGCCAATCCGAGAGAAGCTCTGACCCTTCAACCAATCAGAGAGGATCCCGAATCCCTTCGACCAATTATATTGTTTGGGAACTTTCAGTCCATCAGCCCTAGAAAGTGACGAAACTCTAACAACTTTGGCCTATCGAAGTTTATCCACGAATGTGGTGTCGATGTTATTTCTACAAATAACAGATGGGAAGTAAAATGTAAAATGAACTTCTAGGATGATAGTCCAAACTCGGTTTTCAGCGTGTCTATCTGAATAGGCATCGGATTCTCCGACAACATTATGTCAGGTTAGTCCCTTAATGATGAACACATGTGCTGATATAGGTTGATTGTAATGTATGTGTGTCCGTTTGATCCTCGCTGTGGGCGAAAACCACAATTCTAATAAGGCATAATAAGGTTTGTTCATTTGGTAGTCCGTGGAATGCCCTCCGAGAATACTGAAAAATAAATACAAATTGGGTGTTATTTCTTAAGCTACCAGTGGCAGGGTCAGATCTCGTTAACATTTCAGCTTAACCGTGGTATATTGGTATTGGAGCTTTACTCAATCACGGGTAATTGCACCCGCAATTTGAACCATCTGGGATTTTAATACGCTTAAGAAAGATCGATGATACCGACTTTGTACGTTGAATGTAAACAAGTTTCATGATCAAATCAGTCCACCTGGTGATACTTCTTTGAAGTTATTTGAATTTCCCCCCAGAATACGCATACGGCAGTCTCATTTGATCTCTTTTCTCAAACCTCTGTCTTAGCTTGTAGTTCAAAAGTAAATCAAAATGCTTGCGAAAACAATAGCAATAGTTGTATTTAGTTTATTTCGGTTCGCGAGATATTGCTGTTTGAAAGTCGAAATCGATCTCCTGTTAATTGGGCATCTGACATCCCATGTATCCCAGGCGGTTGTCAATGCCTGAAGATTAAAAAAGTCTAAATCGTTGCTTTTAAATACGACAATGATGTGTCATATGACAGACGTCTGACTAAAAGCTCCGGCTTTTACTGCTTGTGTTTTCTAGGCTGGTGTGATATTAACTCGGAAAGTTTTTCAATAGTGTTCGGTATAAAAACTTTTCAATGAGCGTGTTCGAGATACAAGACTATCGCTAAAAATAATATAGGTAATCAAACCTGGCTTGTATAATCGTTCGAACACAAGAATACTATTGCTTATACGTTGTTTTTTTTCACAAGGTTTTACCAATCCACACTGCGAGATAACTTCTCATTTCTAATTACATTAAATCTATCTGATTCTGTTCCCCTCTCAGACGGAATGGTATTAACTATTGGCCGAATTCTTCTTTTCTGATGTCCTAGGGACATATTGGCCCAGTGGTATCCAGTATATTAATTAATAAGCACGTCGGTTCTTCAATGTGATTAACCACAGCCGATCCCTGGAGACAGAACAAAGATTTTAGTCTGAAGTTCACCAGTTTGTACTGCAGGTGCGGTTCTCTGAATCAGTGTTTTCTTGCTACTCGTTAAGTATGGTTAAGTCCGTGATAGGAAATCAATGACCAATCTTTGCTGCTGATTACTGCTTTCACACTTTGATAGTACCGGTTTAATTTTGTCATTATCTGGGCAAAGCATCAGTCGTGTTCCAAAATTTAGAGTAATTCATTAACCGTTGCTTGTGTGTCGGCAATTATTCAATCACTGGAAAAAGTACCAACGATACACTTCTCGTCTGTATACACGATTGCTGAGGGCGATTCCACATGCACAACATAGGCCTAAACCGTTATCATTTCGTGCGTTCTATGTGAAATCACGCCGATTCTACGAGTTAGAACAATTTCTTTCAATATAGATTCAGAAGAAAGAGGGAAAGGTTTTCAGTCAATAATCCATGAAGACTTTGCGGGGGTTGTTGTGGTAATCTCACGACGATTGCCCATTAACACCCACAACACCGGAAAATAGTTCTCAATGAACTGCGCTGTTGTGAATAATAAATGGGAAACATAGGAAATCGAGAAAACCCTTTTCGAGAGAACATTAATTACTACCATCTATTTAGCAGGTGAAAATACGATTAATAGTATTTTCTTTATTTTCGGATTACACTATCTTAGTATAGCACAGATTCTAGTGCTCTTGGTAATTCTCAGTCTGCCTTTTTGGCAGGATTATAATTCTCAAGTTTATACAAGTAACTAATCGAATCAGAATCAGTTCAGTAGTCGAAAGGCTTCCGACGTTGAATACCATTTGTATGTACTAAGTTTATTCTATCAAAGAGCAGCCACGTTTTATGTCGGTGTCGTGCGATTTTAGATTTTAATTTTGGATTTTAGATTTTAACCTGTACCATTGTACATATCGAACTCCCATTCGAATGTCAGGATTAATTTGAGTATTAACGGAGGACTGCTCCGAAAGGTTACACTCTCGTCTTTGTTTTACCGGCCTGCAATCATTGGATCCTACATCAACATCTGCAATAAAAGCGCGGCTGAGATACCAAGGCTACGTCTTAGAATATAGACTAGAATACGGAGAATTTTATGTCCACAATCATGATAATTTTAGTCACTTTATTTTTTCGGACGATAAGTCAGAGGGTCTGGCATAGCTATTCATACGGCAACGTTGTTTAAATAGACAAGTTCCAAAATATATTTGTTATCGGATGCTCATCGTTTTGATGCTGTTGTTCACCATACAAATTAAAGAATCAATGCAAAACTCAGCTCATTGGAGAAAATCGACCAGCTCGGCATAATAACACGAATAAACAGGTAATTATATCAGACTACAATTGCATCCCGAATTTAAAGCTTATTTGACATGTTTACGAAAGAGATCAATTATTTACGTATGTTGGCGGGCTGTTATAATGGTACTTTGAATATCAAATCGTAAAACTTTTTCTTCTGAGAATGTTTTACGCTCTGCCACTGTACAGTGGAGACATATTGCGCATGTCATGGGAGACTAACTAGGCCAGTCCATGGCATTCATGGAAGTTGACGTAGTCCAGGAACGTCATGACGAACTTCCCAACGCGAAAGTTCTCGCTAACATTATGACGTCGTATATTATGACGTGGAAAGATGACGTTTTGGAACATCTGTTTCCAAGATGAGGTTAAACCTTATGGGTGTAGTCCATAGTTGCGGATTATTTGAAATTAATATTCCACCAGGTTTGACCCCATGAGAAGTTTTGTTGGCTTATTGTTTATTAATATTTGTAATATCATTCAGTTGACTGGCTAATTTGCTTCAAATCAGTACATGGTATTTTGCCAGTTAGACTGGCCCATGCCTCACCATGTAGATGGAAGTGCGAAAGTGTACATGTAGCTGTAAATTGGAGCCATTTTCAGCTTGCGAGCACATGGTATGGGTGCACTCCACCACACTCCCCAATTTTATAATAAGGAAGGTCGCCCGATTTTGACAGCATGGTAATTCTTCTTACCTTTCTATTAGCTGGTATCTATAGTATCACCCTGCTGGACGTAACCATTTCTCCAAACCAGGATATAACAATTGCTTGTTGATCGCACCCACTCGCCACTACGGAGTTAATCGTGTCCGGAATTGAATCTCTGGTGGATCAAAATCCGCACTTTTTCGGGAAGCGAAAAGGATGATTCCTTTATGGCGATAACATTTTACAAAAAACGAGTAGGTCGACCCCCTGTATTTTTTCGCCATTTTAAATTGTCCTTTGGACGGGAAACACATTAACATACATAAAAAGGAAATCGTTTCATACGTTTTCTCCGGGTTGCGGGTAGAATTTGACACATTTTCATATGTTTTATGGAGTTTTTCAGAAAAGTTGAAGAAGGTTTAAGGAGGATTGCACGTCTTTCCTTTTGAATTTCAATAGCTCACAAGCCTCCTGAAATAATGGCACGAGTGTGCCCATTTAGAAAATATATACTTTTACAGGGTTTTTGTTAAAGATTTTACATCTATTTATGCCGAAGATCCGAAACCATGCCTGTTTTTAGCCGCACATCATTTAGGTGTGGAATGCACCCTTAATGAAGGCTCCATTGCGCGGTTATAATACACGAGTAGGCCAAATATTGTATGTCCTCCTACACTACACTCATTAAAAGCGCTTATTCGGATCTTGTAATGACTTGATATGCAACGGGATCATAAAAATCATTTATCTTAGTCAGAAATGTTTCGATTTTATGCATACTACATAGTATGATAGCACTGGCCTTGCCATTCGGAACTCCCGAGCGGAAATCTACGAAGGGGACTGATTCTACGCTCGGGGGACGACAACATGAGTTTCCTATGAATCTCCAGATGTGACGCGCCGGAACGGTTTAATACGCATGGCTCCGAAGCCCAATCACTCTCGCGGAAGCCTTAATCCCCGACCAGCAAATATTTCCCTGCGAGTCTCTGATTTACGTCAGATATTCTAAAAACTGTTTATTCTTTTCATTCGAAGCACGTTTCAATAGAAAACCATCAGTTTAAATGGTACACACGCCACGTATTGGCAAGATATAATTCCCGTGACGTCACTGACAGTTCCCTGACAGACCGAAACACACGTGACCACGCTCTAGTCCAATATGGCGTCAATGGCCTTCGAGGGACATCTCAAACCGGAGATCCCCGAGAAGTTGCGAATGTGGCCTTGCATATATGCTATTTAGAACTATACAGAGTTACCTCCCCTTGGTTAGGCATATAGGTTACGATAAGTGATCTGTATGTCCTATTATTGTCAATGGGAATGTCAAAGTGATTAATTTTCAATACGGATCACACCAACACCCTGATCTAAAGTGAATGGGAGCGCATTATTCTGGTTTTGTCCCTTTTATCTCGAAGTTTGTACTCCCACCCCCCAATCTTTTGCAAAAGTCGAAATGAAAAATTATTGACAATCTGGCTCGAATTTCAGCTATTTTTGCGTTTATTTTGCTCCTCATGCCTCATTCGAAAGCTGATCATCACTCCCGATCTTTGTACATGGGTCTGATTGTCACGGTCAATGCATAATGCTATGATATTCTTACTGAGCTCGTAAACTCGTGATTTTTCAGCAAAAGTCGCAAAACCAAAGATGGGGTAGGGGGAAAGTGATTAACGGGATATCCGATAAAACTGCATACTACAAGCCAGTGTCGCATACCAAGAAACTCGCAAACACTCCCAGATTATCATAGCCTTGAGAACAGAAATTCTGAGAAAAGACCCTGTCCTTAAAGGTGCACTCCACACTAGGCCACGGTTTCGCACAAATGGCCCCTCCCCAATTTTATAATAAGGAAGGTCGCCCGATTTTGACAGCATGGTAATTCTTCTTACTTTTCTATTAGCTGATATCTATAGTATCACCCTGCTGGACGTAACCATTTCTCCAAACCAGGATATAACAATTGCTTGTTGATCGCACCCACTCGCCACTACGGAGTTAATCGTGTCCGGAATTGAATCTCTGGTGGACCAAAATCCGCACTTTTTCGGGAAGCGAAAAGGATGATTCCTTTATGGCGATAACATTTTACAAAAAACGAGTAAGTCGACCCCCTGTTTTTTTCGCCATTTTAAATTGTCCTTTGGACGGGAAACACATTAACATACATAAAAAGGAAATCGTTTCATACGTTTTCTCTGAGTTGCGGGTAGAATTTGACACATTTTCATATATTTTATGGAGTTTTCAGAAAAGTTGAAGAAGGTTTAAGGAGGATTGTACGTCTTTCCTTTTGAATTTCAATAGCTCACAAGCCTCCTGAAATAATGGCACGAGTGTGCCCATTTAGAAAATATATACTTTTACAGGGTTTTTGTTAAAGATTTTACATCTATTTATGCCGAAGATCCGAAACCATGCCTGTTTTTAGCCGCACATCATTTAGGTGTGGAATGCACCCTATGCTTTGCAAAATGGGAAATGAGTTTGAAAACGGCTTGGTCGACCCCCTATTTTCTTTGCTAATTTTTGTTGATCGTTCGACTGGGCACAGTGTCGGTGAGTTTCATAACAATCGATTGTCAAGTTTTTTTCTGTGATGGGGAGAGAATATGACCTATTTTGGACCAAATCTAGAGGATTTTCCTGAAGTTTGGGGCAAGTTCAGTATGGGTTATGGGGACCCCGATTTTGGTCAGCTATGCTTACATCTGTCTCGGCTTCGTGGCAAGAGCCTACTCTTTCAGAAAATGTATAGTTCTATGGGGGTTCTCTCAAAACACGGTTGCTGTTTAGCATATAATGAACCAGCCTACTGTTTAATTGTAGATGCATTGGCTCTTCTATGGACTGCACCCTATGTGCTCGATGGGTGAATATATCAGAATGGTAAATTAGAGGAAATATAATCTAGAGTGTCCGAGATATTAACACTCTATCGAATTCTTAGATCGCATTAGATGCGAAAATAGCCTGTAACAAGTTCACGGTTGACGAAAACACTCTGGGTCCAGTTTCAGACAACCTCGTATTGTACATATTTTGGCATAAAATTGCAGGTTACATCGGTCTGAATGAAATTATATCCAAATACTGTGTTCCATTCTATTGATTTGCACCATCTTGTCGGCGCCGACGGAGCGAGATAAACAAAAATGAATCCTGAAATTTAAACAATACATGAGCATCGTCAGATTATTTAAGGTAAGTGATTTTCGCCTTTCGCTTGACTGATCCAGACAGGAAATCTGTATTTTGTGTGTTTCACGCCACTATGGGACCAATTGTCACGTGTTTGTTGTTGTTACTTATTTGCTGATAAAAAAGTTCTGTATTTCCGCTCGACGCCAAACGTAATTTTATCACCGTAGTGAATAAGATTTGGGTTGCACCACAGATTAATCAGTGTCTGGAATGGATTACAGATATACAACAACAACAACAACAACAACAACAACAACAACAACAACATAAACTGTATTGAAATATCTCGAAATTAACTACTATAATCATAGCGAGCTGAAGCTGAATCTAGCGATACGGATTTAATATTTTTTTAACTTCGAGATGTCTTGCCGGTGTGGAGGCTAATAACCTTCCGCCAGCAAAACAAACATAGCTGGAGCGCAACTGGAGCACTACTCGGAGCGCCACTGGAGAACTACTGAAGCACTACTCTCGTGTGGAGTATATATCCAATTAATCAAATACGGTTTCAAAACAACTTCATTGGTTTTAAGTCACCAAAACTATTCTGAGGAATTCAAAAGTAACGAAAAATCTGTTAAAAACATGAACAATATGCTCACTGTGCTTTCGCGATGTTACTTCCATTGGCGTGCCAAACGGGTGGGAATCTCCTGTCCGACATATATAACTGGTGGTTAGGTTGTTCGACATACGTCGAAAAAGTTTGTTGCATGAGACGTTCGAGATAATGTGCTTTCCGAGGCTGATGACGCTTCAATCGATATATATCCTATAGGTCTCAATTGACATTATATTGTTGCAATAGATTAATTTGAAAGTTAATGAAGCAAGTATGGAGTCGCGGCTGTCAAGCGGTTTCCTTTATGAATTCATCACTGAGAGAATGGGATCAATGATTATTCTCACCACCAACAGCTATGACAGGATTCGGTTACATCAACTAGCAATCAGTCTTGTCGAGTTATCATCGATCAGAATGAAATAACTATATAACTCGTGATATAGTGATGCCAGGTCTGTTTTTATAATAGAATTAGAATAGAATTATAATCGAAATACTAACACCAACATCCTAAGGCTTAGGATGTTGGTGTTAGTATTTCGATTATAATTCTATTAAAGGGATATAAATGATACTGAATGCGATAATCAATGTCAACTGCATCTATTCCCATAAAAGTTCATATGTGTTCAATATGTTATGTATGCTTTATATTTAAACAACATATATGTTTAATATATCATTATGACGGAGTGAACCGAAGTCTCACTAGGTTTGTGTAGACTAATCTGTTGATGATATAACTATGTAGCATGCCGCGTTAGGGGAGGTAAATCACAGAGAAATGTTCTGTTGATGATATAACTATGTAGCATGCCGCGTTAGGGGAGGTATATCACAGAGAAATGTTCTGTTGATGATATAACTATGTAGCATGCCGCGTTAGGGGAGGTATATCACAGAGAAATGTTCTGTTGATGATATAACTATGTAGCATGCCGCGTTAGGGGAGGTATATCACAGAGAAATGTTCTGTTGATGATATAACTATGTAGCATGCCGCGTTAGGGGAGGTATATCACAGAGAAATGTTCTGTTGATGATATAACTATGTAGCATGCCGCGTTAGGGGAGGTATATCACAGAGAAATGTTCTGTTGATGATATAACTATGTAGCATGCCGCGTTAGGGGAGGTATATCACAGAGAAATGTTCTGTTGATGATATAACTATGTAGCATGCCGCGTTAGGTGAGGTAAGTCACAGAGAAATGTTCTGTTGGTGATATAACTATGTAGCATGCCGCGTTAGGGGAGGTATATCACAGAGAAATGTTCGAGCGGCAACATATAAAATATTACCCGTGGATCAAATTGTGACAACACCTAATCTACGGTGGCTTTTTAGGGCCATGCATTCATCTTTCCAATGTTCCGCCCCTCTCTAATTTTCAAGATTTCACTTTCGCATTTTCTCTCTTTCCTTGTCATCCTCTAAAATAATTTCCACCGCGGTGGTAATAATATCCACCGCGGTGGTAATAATTGGAAATTATTACCACCGCGGTGGATATTATTACATCAGAATAATAAAAATATGATAAACATCAGAAATAGCAGAAAACACACAAAATAATATCCACCGCGGTGGTAATAATATCCACCGCGGTGGTAATAATATCCACCGCGGTGGTAATAATATCCGCCGCGGTCGTAATAATATCCACCGTGGTGGTAATAATTGGAAATTATTACCACCGCGGTGGATATTATTTTTTTGTGTTTTTTGCTATTTTTGATGTTTCACGCAATTTTCGAGGTTTTCGCTAATTTCCGTTTTTTTCATGTGGTCGTTTGAATTGTTGTCTCTTGAAAATGAATTCCCAGCGTTTTCGTATGGAAATGGTTGCAGTTTCTTGAAAATGGATAAAAAAATATAAAAAAATGAGATAAATTTTGAAAAATCGAAAATGAATCTAAGAGGATGACAAGAAAAGGGAGAAAATGCGAAAGTGAAATCTTGAAATTTAGAGAAAGGCAGAAAATTGGAAAGATCAATGCATGGCCCTAACAAGCCACCTTACCAAATCATCTTTATCTAGAGTCTAGCATGGCTAGAATGAGCTTATGGCAAGGGACTGTTTAAAATTTATCGGAGGGGCGGGAGCTTACATTTTTTAATAGTCTAATCAGGGGGTGCTTACTTGTTTTAAGTAACCTAATTGGGGTGCAAACGTTTTTGGTTGCCTCGAGCCCATTCCCGATTGCGGCTTCTGAGGGGTTGGACAACATGGGCCCTCAATAGTTAATAAATGTATTATTACTTCGTCTGATATTATGCCTATGGGATGCATGATATTTGAGAGAGATGGAAACATAAATATGGGTATTATCTAAGGTAGATTGATTAAGGTAGAATACATTTCTCATGATTATGATATGTCCCGTGTATGTTTATATATACCTGTCATTTGCATGCCTTTTTATCCTGGAAACCATCCAGGCTAGCAAAATATCCAACCTTGTACTATCTTCCTTTTGTGGCTAACTTGAATGTTAGGGCTGAGGGAATAGAGCACCATTCAGGTACAACCTCCTGTTTTAAATCATATACCATCTAAATATATTCATTGAAACTCTATTGGATTTTTTAGTGTGGCATTGTCAGGTTTGGTAATGGTTCAGAATTGGGGGGTCAGAACCTTCTTGAAGACTCGAAGAGGAGGGCTATAACATTGTTTAAGATCACTTGCGAGAGGGGGGACTTGTTTCGAGATATATATTTCAATGCACCACCAAGATTAATTCTGACCGGTCCCTTAGAGTCTATCTTCATATGTTAGCTGTTAGCTGTGAGAATTAGGTGTTTTCTCCGCGAGTCAGCAAGAATACACAGATTTAGGGCCCTGTTATTCTAGAATCATTAGACTGTTAGTCGAACAATTTTGTCATGGTAATTGTTCCTTGTTTTTTCCTCTTCAACCGCAACGCATTTGGGGCCAAATCCTGGGTAGAATACTCGATAAAATCATGTCACAAGGATTTTTAGCAGGCTGTTGAACTTAGACTATGGCACGGTAGCAACACCGCATACTACTATACACCTGGAAAACAGTTAAGCACCCCCTGATATAATGACTAATTACACACCAATGTTAAGGTTTAGCCTTTGTCTGGTGGTGAGTATGATAATAATGATGATCCAGCAAATAGTGGCGAACGTCCTTCATGGAATGTGACACGAAAAAATATCATGGGAAGCATGTAGAAAAGGGAACCCACGAATTTTCCCAAATGCAGTTTGTGCACGCCCCATATTTTGGTATTTATTGTGCATAGGTTGCAATATTCAATCATTATCTGTCACCATGGCATGAAGAAGGATATCAGATGCACAGAGATGGTAAAGTATTGGTATGCATTCAACCGGTATGCCCTTTAAAGCAATTGGTCGTCAACTCAATATCCACTACACAGTTATCAGCCGTCTGGTGAGGAAACACAGGCAAACCAATGAGGTGAAAGAACGTCCACGTTCCGGACGACCCCGGGTGACATCACAACGTCAAGACAGGGCACTTCCGAGGCTAATTCGACGAGATCCATTCGCCACAAGTACTGTTCTGAAGAACCTCTGGTTACCAAATCGCAGTTTCTCCACGAAAACAGTCAGGAATCGCCTAAGAAGTGCCAGGTATCGGTCCAGAAGGATCATAAAACGTCCTCTCCTGAGTGATCATCACCAATGAGTGCGTTTGGCTTGGTGTATAGCACGACACCGCTGGAATCTGAGAAGTTGGCGAAGAATTCATTGGTTGGATGAAAGCCGGTTCCTTCTTCATGTAACCGATGGACGCGTGAGAGTTTGGAAGCAGCCAAATACAGCCTATACACCAAGAAACATCAAACCGACTGTTACCAATGGTGGGGGTTCATTAATGGTGTGGAGCTGTGTGTCTCATGACTGTAAGCTTGACATGGTAACAATACGTGGGAATCATGAATGGCGATCAGGACATCCAGGATGTCCTTGCCCCAGTTGTTGTCCCCCATTTTAGTAACCATTCTCTTGCTACCAGACATGTGTTTATGGATGACAACGCTAGACCGCACCGTTCTCTTGCAGTGACAGCATTCATTCAGAATAATGCAGTGACTCATCTTCCTTGGCCCGCCAGGAGTCCTGATCTGAATCCTCTGGAGCACATTTGGGACATTCTTGGGCGTCGAATACAAGCACGTGAACAGGCAGTACAAAATTTGCGTGAGTTGGAAGGAGCTTTGCACCAGGAATGGCGACAGTTTCCTATGCAACGGATACGACGATTGACTGGGGGATGCGACGCCGGGTAGAGGCAGTTATCCAAGCACGTGGAGGATACACCAGATATTGAATTAGAAAACTTTCCCTTGTTACAAATGACTTTTTTATCCATTCATACCCAAACCATGTTGCCTGGTTGACTCTCCAGCTCCATACTTGTAACGGGTATCATTTTGAGCTCAAACAGTTACTTTTTTGGTACGCCAGTGCTATCATTAAAATGATAAAGAAAACTGTGATTATTGTGTTTTCTTGTAGCCAAAACATGACCTTACATAATGGCATGCAGTTTTACAAACTTACTGTGCGTGTACACCTCTGATATCGACCAATACATATACCTTTGTAAATGTTCATAGGGGTGCTTAACTTTTTACCATGTGTATATATACGGCACTAATTACACTTAAATAGACGCAGAGGTACGACTATTCGAAAAAAGCACTGTTAGCACGCTGTATTCATAATCATACCAGGAAGTATTAACTTCAAAGAAAACAAAAACGATATTTTTAAAATGACCCAGAGCATAGCAACTAGTAATATTGGGAGGTATTGAGTTGAAAGAAAAAAAAGATATTTTACAATGATCCAGAGTAGTCAGTTGCAACTAGTAATATTAGAAGGTATTGAGTTGAAAGAAAAAAACATTTTGTTTCAAATGACCCGGAGTTCTCAGTCGCAACTAGTAATATTAGGAGGTATTAAGTTGAAAGAAAAAAAAGATGCCAGGTACATATAAAAATATCATTTAGAAAGTAGGTAAGATTTATATTCAATTATTTTTAGGATGACACTTTCTTAGTGAAGCACAAATTATCCGTGCTGGATGGGCCAGTCCCTTACGAGACTTGCTCCCGCAGAGTTTGGCACCAAGTCGCTGGCGGTAAATGCAAGTGCTCTAAACCGCCGACCATCTCAGCTTCCATAAAGAGGAAGTTCGGAGTCTAGATTACGTATATTTACTGCTCCTGTAACAGACTGGATATGGCACAGCTGCTGAGGCCAATATTATATATAATAATAGTATAGGTATTATTTATATCCAATGATTTTTAGGGTGACACTTTCTTGGTAAAGTGATTTGCTGCCAAACACTGATGGCGCGGGTTCGAATCTCGCATGTGACTGGCATATTCAGTACAAATAATGGGTGCTTTGCCAAAAAAGTCTCCTCCTAAAAATAATTGGATATAAATATTATCTACTTTCTAAATGATATTATCATATGTAAAATATCGGTTTTAGAAGCTACCAGATACCATCCATGTAACACAATCGAACTGTTGTCCCTTTCAGACGTGAGGCGGGTATTATCTGGTTCAAGGTGATAAGGGAAATCTCTCAGTAGACTAGGTTATTCCGGGAGAGTTGTAACCTTAACAACCAGTGTGTCGATTACAGTTGATGCCCTGAGCGAAGATGTAATTATCACTAGTCTGTCCCACGAGGCAATACAAAGCTCAGTGTTACAGACTGAATGTCAGTGAATATATCCTTTTGATGGGGCAATTAGAATTCCTGTTAGAAGAAGGGAATGACAAGTTCCTAATTTAAACAATCTTATCACTTTGGGACAGGACAAATTCGGGTCGGTGTTAACTCTGATAGTGATTTAGCGTCTAGTTCGTTATTCAATATTGCACCGTCGTCCATTAATGAATTTCCGCGTTTATAATCCAAATACCTTATTTATATAATAGCATTATCACCAATTTAAAAGAATAAATCATAGTATACATAAATCTAGGCTAGTTTCTTGCAAGAGAGAAACAGTTCTCAATGATGCCAGCAAGACATCATGATCCGACATTCATTATTCACCTGTCGTTCACAAAAGAATTTACCGCATCATTAACTGTCAAATCTTTTTCGTTCGAAATAGTTATATATTAGCGCCAATTTTAAAAAAGGCGCAAAAAGAAAATTGAGAAACCCGGTTTCTTACAAGAACTATTCGATATTAAAGTCTAAAATAACACGGAATGCTTACGGCTGTACGAGCGGGTCGGTCTGTTTTTTCTACAGTTTCGTTTTTGGAGCCAATGTCGGTGACTTTTTTATTTGATGCATATTTGAGATTGATGGTAGATGGACGCCTGTACAATATGGTCGCTCTCCAAAGTTTGTTCACAGTGACTATAAGTATCATTCCACGTTACGTTGTGCGTCTCCGAAGCTATTTTTCAGAATTATTATAAATATAGTAAGATAAGTTAAAAATACAGTTCGGTCGCAATATGTTTATGATTTCAATTGAACTACATCCGCCCTTTCCACATTATCCTTGGGCAATGCTGTCATGCCCCAATGGCAACGACAGATGCACAGCACACGTGAGCTCCGGTAGCTCTGATGATCTCTCTCCTATGTTTATAACAAGGAGCGGCTTTTTTCAACTATGGACAACTGGTGTAATTATCATAATATGGATCAAACATTCTTGCTATTCAAAGGAACACCAATATGTTTATACTTATGATAATTTTGGCAACTTCAGATCACAAATATATGAATTATCATCGATTAAAAATATATTCTGGGTTACAGACATAGCCAAGCGTCCGCATTGAGGAACCGAAGCCCATGCGGCCAAGCACGTATCGTTGTAGCGCACGCTGTCATCGAGGCTAGAGAGAAATGTCCAGGGATTACCTTGAACTAAAGTACAAATGCCTCATTATCAGCACTTCTATGAAGAGCACGGTACCCCATCAGTATGCGATGATCTAATGGTCTAAGCAAGCACACTGAGTCCCCCACAACAAAATCAAATGAGTCATACAGATATCATAGAAAGATTTTGATAAAGCTAGGAAAATGCAGAAATATTACAACAATATTGGAGTTGAAGCCTAAATTCTGATATTCAGGGAATTGCTCAGTGCAATTGGAATTTTGTGACGTCAACAAGTGATTAAATGTGAGCATAAATATACGGCGGAATATTCACAGATCTATAATGGAATATTCAGAGATTTCCAAGTTATATTATTGATTATTCATAGCATTATGCAAAGTACTATTTTGAAAAATATGGTTACCATAGCAACAAGTTACTAATGACTTTATTATCCCCCGCCAAACCCCGGACAGGGGATTTGAATCGCTGTCCGTGTGACCCAGTTCATTGGAGATATGATTGGAGTCAATATATCAAGGGTCCCTGGTTTTATGAAATTGTATCTATTTAATATATTGTGAGCTATCTCTACTTATCAAAGGCAGTTACTGAGTTGTCTTCCATAGAAAATGTATAGGACTAGAGCGATCACTCCAATATCTGCAAAAATCAATCATCTGCAGTTGAACAGGTTGTGGTTTATCAGGTCAATAATGAAGCCATGATAGTAGTATACAAAGCGTAAATTCACGTCCCAGCGCCTCACTGCGCATGCGCAGAAAAAAAATGGGAGGTTTTGTGGCGGTATTGGGGCGTTGTGCGCAGGTGAATGGGGCGCAGGTATGACGTCACTTCCGGTCTGGGTGAATGTGGCGTGACCTTGGGGACATGTATTTCTTCGCGGTGATGCGGTCTGGCGGTGATGCGGTCTGCCTCCGCGGACCGAAAGTAGTCCCAAACCCGTGGGTTTTCGTGGAAGTGTTCGGCAATCTGTAGGGACCGCTAGTGGACCGATGGGGCCGAGTGAGGTATCAAAGTGAAGCTTAGGTGAAGGGGCATCTAATGGGCTGGGTGTGGGGTTGACATATCGTCATTCTGCGCATGCGCGGCGGCCGAAGGGTATGAAAATAGCCTTTTTGGAGCTAGGGGAGCCCCTAGTGGACCGATGGGGTCGAGTGAGGTATCAAAGTGAAGCATTCATGAAGGGGCATCTAATGGGCTGGGTGTGGGGTTGACATATCGTCATTCTGCGCATGCGCGGCGGCCGAAGGGTATGAAAATAGCCTTTTTGGAGCTAGGGGAGCCCATAGTGGACCGATGGGGTCGAGTGAGGTATCAATGTGAAGCATTCATGAAGGGGCATCTAATGGGTTGTGTGTGGGGTTGACATATCGGCCTTCTGCGCATGCGCGGTGGCCGAAGGGTATGAAAATAGCCTTTTTGGAGCTAGGGGAGCCCCTAGTGGGCCGATGAGGTCGAGTGAGGTATCAATGTGAAGCATTCATGAAGGGACATCTAATGGACTGGGTGTGGGGTTGAAATAGCGGCCTTCTGCGCATGCGCGGTGGCCGAAGGGTATGAAAATAGCTTTTAGGAGCTAGGGGAGCCCCTAGTGGACCGATGGGGTCGAGTGAGGTATCAATGTGAAGCATTCATGAAGGGGCATCTAATGGGTTGGGTGTGGGGTTGAAATATCGGCCTTCTGCGCATGCGCGGTGGCCGAAGGGTATGAAAATAGCCTTTTTGGAGCTAGGAGAGCCCCTAGTGGACCGATGGGGTCGAGTGAGGTATCAGTGTGAAGCATTCATGAAGGGGCATCTAATGGACTGGGTGTGGGGTTGAAATAGCGGCATTCTGCGCATGCGCGGTGGTCCAAGGGTATGCAAATAGCCGTGTTGGAGCTAGGGGAGCTACTAATGGTCCAATGGGGTCGAGTGAGGTATCAAAGTGAAGCCTAGGTGAAGAGGCGTTCAGGCAATGGGGTGGGTGCATGTAAAATTTTTCCTGAAAAAAAAAAAAACGGAAAACGGACTTTATCGAAAAACCTGGGAAAATGCCTATATGGGGTATGAGGGGTATATAGGTCGACGGGCTTAACGGGGCTTGTCTATCAATAGAGTTATCTCCCCCTAGTTCCAGGGTGGGTGTATGTAAAAATTTTCCTGAAAAAATACGGAATACGGACTTTATCTAAATTACGGGAAAATGCCTATATGGGGTATGGGAGGTATAGGACCATCCTGGGAAACCTACTTCTCCACATTTGCGGTATAGGTTGTGGGGTCTCGTTTTACTCGTCTCGTCATTTAGAACATGATAGGAAGTGTCCCCGTGCGAATCGGTGAAATTTTTGAAAAAAGTCACCGAGCCCCATATAGACCCATACTGGGGTATAGGTTCAATGTTTATCCTACTGGGAAACCCACTTCTATACATTTACGGTAGGGTTGTGGGGTCTCGTTTTACTCGTCTCGTCATTTAGAACACGATAGGAAGTGTTGCGGAGCGAATCGGTGAAATTTTTGAAAAAAGTCACCGAGGCCTGGGTAGGCCCATAGGCCTATACTGCATGGCTATGGGTGTATAGGGCCATACGGGGTGGACATATTGGAGTCTAGGTGAGTCCCTAATGGTCAATGGGGTCAGTGAGGTCTTATTTTTGAAGCTCTCGTGGAGGAGCACTTGACTACACTAATGGTTCGTCCGTGTTCAATAGTCTGCATGCGCAGTCTGGCCGTAGTATAGAAAACAGGCATTTTGGGTGCTATGTAGGGGTGTGTTTGGGTTAGAGATGAGCTAATCACGGTTCGAATGAATGGTATTGAGGTGTGGTGACTTGTGTGGGGTAGAGTCAGAATGGTGTGTTTTTTAATGCATGTCGCGTTAATCTGCGCATGCGCAGTTGGTTGTAGTAAGTAAAGTGGCCATTTTGGGGCAGTGAAGGAAGGTATTTGAGGTCGAGATGGGCTATTCACGGTTCGAATGCGTCCTGGAAGGTGTCATCTTGTAATTCTCGGGGTGTACATTCCGATTTGAGGGATGTTCGCGTCATCTGTGACGTCATCGGTGACGTCATCGGTACGAGTAGTAGCGAAAGTGGCCATTTTCGAGCAGTACATGAAGGTATTTGGGGTCGAGATGGGCTATTCACGGTTCGAATGCGTCCTGGAAGGTGTCATCTTGTAGTTCTCGGGGTGTACATTCCGATTTGAGGAATGTCCGCGTCATCTGTGACGTCATCGGTGACGTCATCGGCACGAGTAGTAGCGAAAGTGGACATTTTCGGGCAGTACATGAAGGTATTTGGAATCGAGATGGGCTATTCACGGTTCGAATGCGTCCTCGAAGGTGTCATCTTGTAGTTCTCGGGGTGTACATTCCGATTTGAGGGATGTTCGCGTCATCTGTGACGTCATCGGTGACGTCATCGGTACAGTGTGCTTAGTGGACATTCAGGCAGTACAGTGATGGGGTCGGGTAAATACTTACGAGTTCAATTGCGTCCTGGAAGGTGTCATCTTGTAGTTCTCGGGGTGTACATTCCCGTTTGAGGGAGTGTTCGCGTCATCTGTGACGTCATCGGTGACGTCATCGGTACGAGTAGTAGCGAAAGTGGCCATTTTGGGGCAGTACATGAAGGTGTTGGGGTAGAGAGGGACCATCCTTGGTCCGAATGCATCGTGTGAGGTGTCATTTTGTTGCTCTCGGGGTGTTCATTTCGATTTGAGGGATGTCCGCGTCAGCTGTGACGTCATCTGTGACGTCATCGGTACGAGTAGTAGCGAAAGTGGACATTTTCGGGCAGTACATGAAGGTATTTGGGGTCGAGATGGGCTATTCACGGTTCGAATGCGTCCTGGAAAGTGTCATCTTGTAGTTCTCGGGGTGTACATTCCGATTTGAGAAATTGTCCGCGTCATCTGTGACGTCATTGATGACGTCATCGGTACGAGTAGTAGCGAAAGTGGACATTTTGTGGGTGCGTGAGGGTGAGTTTGGTGTAAAGATGCACCATCCTTAGTCCGAATGCGTCGTGTGAGGTGTCATTTTGTAGCTCTCGGGGTGTACATTCCGAATTGAGGCATGTCCCAAGCATCTGTGACGTCATCGATGACGTCATCAGTAGGAGTATTAGCGAAAGTGGGCCTTTTGGGGCAGTGCAGGAAGGTATTTGGTGTAGAGATGGACCATCCGCGTTGCGAATGCGTCATGGGATGTGTCATGTTGTAGCTCTCGGAGTATACACCCCGATTTCAGGGATATTTATAGCATCTGTGACGTCATTGGTGACGTCATCAGTACGAGTAGTAGCGAAAGTGGGCATTTTTTTTAGCAGTGAAGGATGTTATTTGGTGTAAAGATGGACCATCCGCGGTGCGAATGCGTCGTGTGAGGTGTCATCTTGTAGCAACGCCCACCAACGCCATTCTTAATGCTTCAACGCCCTGGTGAAATAGCTCAGAGGCTCTGATATTCCATGGAATTGTCACTAATTCTTCGAAATGCTGTGATGCCCGTCAACGCCCGTCGTTACACTTTAACACTCTAACATAACGCCATGATATAGACCAGAGAGAGAACAACAACAGCAACAACAACAAGGATGGCACATGAGAGAACAACAACAACAAGAAGTTTTTTTCATATAGTTTATTTTCCCCAATGTTACATCATACCCACGCTGGG
>JAVTVY010006070.1:0-41257 GCA_036873755.1 Hanleya hanleyi
AGTCAGTAGTTATCAGATAATGAAAATTATATAATGGTTTAACAGCTATTCATTTTATTTTTCTTTGGTTATCTGTATCTTGATTTTGAAATGTTGCTGATGTCAATTTTTTCTAGGACAGATTTTGGTATCCTTCATAATACAATATGCCAATCTTGAATAATGGTAATAAATTATAATATGAACAACGTATAATACCAACCAAGGACATGTCGATCCATCCTTAAAAATATATCTCTGGATGTTTTATTTACTAGCCATGTTGTTCATGTGCTAATAAACTGCTCCTATTTTTCTTGTTACCTCAAACTTCTATTTATCTTTCAGCTTCCAATACCAGGCGATTTGATTATTACAGAACCAGAGCAAGACATTTTGAAAATTCAGACCCTCTCCTGTTCATACCACAACATGACAAATGAGGATGAATCCTAGCTGCTGAGGGAAAATTTATCAGAAACCAATGAGACATGCATATACTTGTGAAAACTGAGCACTATCAACATCTCTCCATGATGAAAATTACTACTGTCAATCAGGTTACCTCCTCCAGAAAACCAACATGGCAGTATAGTGCAACAACATAACCTGTTCGGTTACTACCTAAAATTAAAGTGTGTGTATTTCAGTCCAGTATACCTTATAAACACAATTCTGATTGAACGTGATCAGTTGATGATTGGACATTTAACATGATCGACAAATTAAGGTGGGACACTACCCCCTGATACCAAATTCCCCAAAGAATGATTTTGATCATTGGTAGTGAAAGTACCCAAGATAATAAACCAGGAGACAAATATATAGCCCCAGATATATATCCGTTGCCATGGTAACGGCGGCCATCTTGGATTTTCCACTGGAACTGACAAACAGTCTAAGGAAATCTATTTTAACAACACAGAGTCTCCCAAGTGGCAAATTGAGGTATATTTGAATGAAACAGACACTTTGCCAGGGGGTAAGACCATTGCAATGGGAAATATCGTTTTATTTACCACATTTTAGCGATTTCGATGACAAAATTTGCGAAAATGACCACAGCACTGCTGCTTCATCCAAATCAGTAAACCAAAAGATTCCACTGAGACTTTAATGAACTATCTTACCCCCTTCCAATGTATCTCAGCAACATTCAGTGCAAATTTCAAGCAATTCCATCAAATACTTTAGATTTTATAGTTTTCCTAGAACGCGATTTCATGGAAAATACGCATTTCGCAAATTCATCACTGAAAGTCAATGCAATAAATTGTGAATCAGTCGGTGTAATAAAAGTTGCATGCGTTACACTATTGTAACTTAATAAAGTTATTTTCACATGCAGATGAATTTGTTCTGTTGTTTGTTCTTAGAAGCTATGGTTATTCAGACCTAAAATGAGCCAGAGGCATACGTTTCCCCCTCTACGGCCTCCCAGTCGTCAGCCTCCTTGGCCTTGTCAAACTTTCTACGTTTTCGTAGCTGTTGTCGAGGTTCCAGTGCTGCATATTTTGCCTTGTAGATACGTTTGCGCTTCCTCTGCTGACATTTCTGTTTTGTGTGTTGCCCAGTGTCAAGTCTAAGTTTATTCAACACACTGTGGAAACCTTCAGGACCCCTGTTGAAGTGCAGCACAGCCAGGGCCACAGCGGTTTCCACTCGCTTCTTGGAAGCGCTATCTACTTTCGGACATCGCTGCCACACGCATCCATTGAAAGATTCATTGGCATTCTGTGTCTTCATCCTAGCACACCTTGATAAGAGTTCATCATTAGTCAGCCGCTTAAAAACGGGAAGAATGACTTCAGCTACCTCAACAGAAAAGGCAGGAGTGTGTTTTCGAAATGGTTCACCTTTAGCCTCGGCGCGGTTATAGTGACACCAAGATGCAGGGCCCTTGGGGCAAAATTTATGATGTGGATCGGCATCAGTTGACAACATGTGAAAATACCCAGCAAAAACACTGTTTTTCATTTGTTTTACATCAGGTGCCCCTTTCTTTAAATTATTTGCGTAGGTACCACTGCATTTTTTCATCGCAAACTGAGTCAGCTTGCGATTCAAGCTCTGACCGCGGGCTTTGCTGTCTTGCTTTATTTTGTCTAGAGCTGTATACATGCGCTTAGCTACATGGTTTACGCACTCTTCTTTTTCAATTTCATTTTCACCATACAGTTTCAGATCTTTCACATGGGTAAAAGCCTTGGAATCTCCATCAGTAAGAACTTTATGATACATCAGGTTTTTGCCCTTTGACCGTTTGAACATTTTGTCCGCACATTCGACCTCCATCGCATTAGCAGATCCATTGAAGTTTTTCTGACAAAATTTGTTGTGTTGTTCTCTCCATTTTACAAGATCCTCTCCTTTCTTTTTCTTGCCAAGAGTGGCACACCCATGACAGAAGTTTGAACAAACATATGTGTCTACTACTAAGCCAGAATCCAGTCCAATCACAGCACCTGTACCATAATGTGATGTGTGTCCGCGTTTGTGCCAGGTCCCATCATAGCTCACAACAACTGGAGCAAGCCCATTAACCTTCTCAGGTGTGCTGTTCTCAATAACTTGGGCAACCGTTACCATATTTTCTTCTGCAGCCTGAACTGATGCATCATGTACAAGAGTGTCTATTTTTTGCCACGATTTGAGATGCATTGGCTGGGGAAGATTCATGTTTGCGAAAAATTCAACAATCTTGTTGTATCCTATGCCAGTGTTCCTACATGCAGCGACAAATCGTTTATTCACAAAATTGGAATTTTGACTGTTGGGTTCTAAGCCCTGTTCTGATGTTTGTCCTCTGAAAACAGCTTCATCACACTCGTGGCAGAAAATTTCAAATTTAAAATTCAATCCTTGACCACCACCATATTTGCAATGTGTGGAATCATTACATTGAACTAGTTCTATACGATCCGAACCACAGACTCTACAACAAACACTGTTTATTAATTCCTGCAAAAAGTCAACATGAACCAGTCTATACCCATGTAATTTATCCACACTAACTCTCTTTGGTATTGATGTTGTCAGTACATCATTGTTGTTGTTGTTGTTGTTGTTACCGATATCACGCAGTGCTTCCTCTAGAAGTCCGAACTTGCGTTCACTTCCAGTTATATCCAAGACATTTCCATTAACTGGTGCCGGTTCCGGTGTTTTATCTGCCGTCGTATCTGCTGTAGTATCATTGTAGTAGTTCGTATCAGTCTCTCGTAAGTCCAACCCGGAAGTATTTCCCGTGTCACCTTGACTATTGTCCACAATCTCGGCTTGCTTTTTCGGCCTTCCGCCCGCCCGACCACGTATTTTACTACTTCGTCTCCTCGATCCAAATGCTTCCTTCGTTTTAGCTTTCTTCCGCACCATTGTGACGTCTAGTATCAACAAAATTGACGAATAATTAAAAGCAAACTGAATTTTCAAGTCGAATGTTAGACTTGCGCCGCCATATTGGATGTCATATTCGCGCAAGTCCGGAAGTTTCGTAGAGTGACGTGACGTTAGCTCCAGCCAATGAGAAACGGCTATTATTATGCAAATGAGCTCTTCCGCGAAGTTCACCCATATATGGAAGTTTCCGTTGATTTCATTGACCTTTTACAATCGTTCTTTCTCGGAAACCAGCGGGAATTTCCTTATTTGGATTTAATACTGAGAAAATTCAGAGCCCGGGCTTTCAAACGATATATAACACGTGCTACTTCAACAACAACAACAACAACAATGGCGACGACGATTTACAGACGGGAAAAACAGGACATTTATTCACAAACACAGCTAATATTTGAACATGGAGACAGACACAGTTTTAAAATCTCTTTATTTTTCAACAATAGAGGTAGTAAAACATTTTAAAAATACAATTATTACGTTTTTCAATGTCTAAATTACCATTTTACACAAGATGTAGAAAACCCCCAAACGACCCCAATTTTGACTTTTCAGCTGGCCGTGTCCCACCTTAATGACCAAAGACCAACTACTAGTCTAGCAGTGGTGACTCAACAGAGAATGTGATAAAGGGGTATGAAATAGAACATTTACCAATGACTTACTTAAATATTGTTTCTAGTGTTCAAATCAGTTTTCGTCCGTGATCCGTCTGTCGTCCGTCCGTAAACAATTCTTGTTATCGCGATTTCTCAGGAACTACTGCATGGACTTTCTCAAATTTGGTACACAGGTTCCTTGGGGTCTAGTTGTGCAAGATACCTTTTCTGGTCTGATTCGAAAATCCAATATGGCCACAACATAGTATTCCCGAGTTGTGACATTGCATCACAAGTCGGCAGATCAAACGTTGGGGATATTCTATATAATGACTACATGTATAGAGACTATCCATACCTTCATCTTCTATATCAAGGAGCTCAAATGATTCCGAATTAAAATGTATTTCTTCAAATTTTAAATCAGTTTACTTTAGTCCATGCCGTTGCAAGTGAACTGCCTCACCGTTTCGTCTGACGGCTCGTCTACACGAAGGGACGTCACTCTTCAGGGCTTGAATTTACACTAAACTGCAGGACATGTCCTGCTGAAATTGTGCATTGTCCTGCAAGGTTTCAAACACATTTCTATCCTTTTGTATTGTGTGCAGGACAAAAACTAGCTAAGAATCAATTTTGTCCTGCTTATCTCAGACAATATTTCAACCCCTGCTCTTGTGACACGTCACAACTCGACAACTGTGGACTACTGCATGTTTCGATCCAAGGGCGATTATCAGGATTCAGACACTTTCAAAGTTTCAACATTACTGCGCGGACCGGATCCCTTCAGTATTAAGTTTTGTACCATTTTACTATCTTACTATTTTCGAGCATGGTATCTTGAAAGATATATCTCCAACTAGCCCAGTAAACAGAACAGAATTAGCATTCGTTCCTAATTATAAAATCTTAAGTGTGTTTCATAGCTCATGCCATAGTGTCAAAGAGATTTGTCTTCACTTCCAGTACCCAATGGTGACACATGCACACAAAAAAATACAGAACGAAGACGACCGATCCTCCGGACATTCACTTTCAGACTAACTTTGCTCATTTCACTTGTTCTATAACAACCGACATCAAGTACAGTTTCTAGAAATCTTGAAACTCCTGAAACTTAGAAAGATAATATTATCTTGGGTGTTTTCCAGTGACCGTTTTGATCTTTTTCGCAATCTTTTTGAAATTCTGCAAACAAAATTACAAATCAATCATTTGTTCTTAGTAACAATGGACAAAAAGATCCTCTTGTCATTAGCTTACAATTATTGGGCAATGGTGGGTGCCAAGATCCTTCAGGATCTGTCCTTAATATTTCCTTATTCTTTAAATGTTGAATCTTAGAGCTTGTAAATTTATCGACCCAAATTTTGCATGCAAGCAGATATGCCCAGTACACTCAGTTGCAAGGACACTTATTCCTGGCTGCTTCACATGCTTGCTAGTGTATTTCAAATTACAAACTTGTTTCATGATCGTAAATATTACATCCAATTTACAGAGATTCTTCAGTTGTAGGATTGATCCGGGTTCATGTTGGTTTACAGAAAGATGTAATATACTTAAAATAAAGACTTGAAGTACGCAAACCTTACCTCGTGTAATTTGTTATGAGACAGTCATGCAGATCAGATCAAGATCTGAAATCAGGAAATCTTTTACTGTGTATGACAGCTAAGAGGATTTATTTATCCTTCATAAATTTATCTTCTTGGACTGATGAGTATCTCTGATATTTGTGATCCCACATAGCATAATGAATAATACAGATCTTAGTAAATTAATATCTTATCACAGCTCTCCTATGTGTAGAGACATATGGTGAGGTGGGGGGGTTAATGTCACACTCAAGGTTATTTCGCTCATATGGTGACAATCAGTTTTAATGGTGGAGAAAGCCGGAATTCTCAGAGAGGTCAGCAAGTAATTGGCAAACTTTCAAACATGCACCAGCAGGGCTCCAACCCATGCTGGTTCAGCGGTTTGGCTAGCGATCACCAGCGAACTGCCTTGGACCACTCCGGTGGTGATCGCCTCTCACTAGACATATACATAGACATTTGTTATGACATCAATAATGTATTCTGAAAATATATAGAAAATGTATTGAAAATGCATTTATTACCGATTTCCTTAAATAAACAAACAATGCATTTTGAAAATTCATCAATAATGTATTTTGAAAATATATAAAAAATATATTGAAAATGAATTATTATCAATTTCCTCAAATAAACAAACAATGCGTTTTGAAACTGAATAAATAATGCATTTTGAAAACATATAAAAAATACATTGAAAATGCATTCATTATCAATTTTCTCGAATACAAAAAAAAATGCATCTTGAAAATACATCAATAATGTATTCTGAAAATACATAAAAAATATATTGAAAATGCATTTATCAATTTCCTCGAATACAAAAAAATGCATTCTGAAAATACCTCAATAATGTATTTTGAAAATATATAAAAAATATCTTGAAAATACATTTTTTATCAATTCCCCAAACATCCCAAAAATTATTCTTTGCTCCAAAAATAATTTTATAATGATTTTTCAAAGCATATTAATTATGTATAAATAAATGCATAAAAAATTATTTTTTATAGCAGCCTTTTTCGGCCATGGCCGTACCTGCCGTACCGCTTCCGACGCCCTTGTATATGTTTGTGTAGTGCATCTTCTCTAGCCAAGTCGACGTACATCACGTTGCTGACTTGGCTGGTGAAGATGGTGTAGTGAGGCTGGAAACTTAAGATGAAGAAGTTTTAACTGATTTTGAGATCTTTATCCTCTGTGACTGTCACATCTGGAGCTACTGAGTTTTCGTCCAGTATTTAAATATTTACTGAAAGCAATCAAGGGAGACAACACATGGTCACAATTAATGGGGAGACAACTTTGCCTAAATGCGAAAGCGTGGCGCGGTTTCCTTAGCTGACTCAGTTTGTTTGCTGAACGTGGGCAAATGTGAAAGTGAAAATTTTCTGTGCAAAATGAATCGCCTACTTGTTGGAGAGATCACTTTAGACCAAATAGATGATTGGTTTAGTATCGGCAAAGGTATTGGCAAAGTAGCCACCGTATCCAGCGGTAGACATCGGGGATGTGAAGTGGACCCGACAACTGGAAAACCAGTCGTCTTGAAACAGTCGCAGGAATTTGTTCCTCCATATAAACGGTACGGTACAACAACAACAACAACAACATCACAACATGCTGGAAATGCATTATGTGTGTCTCGACTGAGCAGTTGACACTTTAACATGCATTTAGTTAGGCCAGATCACAGGCTGCTTGAATGGAGTCGAGAGTAGGGTAAAATTGACATATTTCGGACACCTTTGTAGCCTTTACCACGTCTGGGAAACTAGTGTCAAGTAAAGAGAAAACAGCAGATCTTATGACTAATCATTTTATACAACTTCTTTTTAATGACAATGTCAATAAAGGCAGTGGTAATAAATTAAGAACATATCGCAAGGTAAAATCAGTAATAGAAACTGAACCATACTTGTTACACACTGCTTGCTTTAAATATCGACAAACCTTTAGCAGGCTCCGTTTAAGTAACCATAGTCTAATGATTGAAAAGGGTAGATACACTTCAATCGCTCCAGAGAATAGATAATGTCCATTCTGCCCAAACTGTGTTGAAGATGAGTTTCACTTTATTATACAATGTCACAAGTACTCGTCTAAGCGACAGTCTCTGTTCTCCTCAATTATAGACGAAGAGAGTGAGTTTCTTGCTCTGGGAGATATGGAGAAATTCTTATACATTTTTCGTAATGAGCTCCCTATATTATGTAATATTATATGTCATCATATAGCAGAGTTCAACCGAATACGTGTTGCAGCTCTTCAGTAACACAGTATATTGTAGTATATATTTCCTGCTACATGTACATGTGTATGTACATATATATTGGCCGATACAAGAATATAACTAGAACTGAGCGCTTGTGTACACGTTGTTCATGTGAATCTATCGAGGATGAATACCATGTCTTATTTGAATGTCAAAGCTATAAGGATATACGAGTGCCATTCATCAATACAATACAGAAAATGTTTCCATACTTCTCAAAGTTACAGAAAACCGAAAA
This sequence comes from Hanleya hanleyi, assembly GCA_036873755.1. Taxonomy (NCBI): domain Eukaryota; kingdom Metazoa; phylum Mollusca; class Polyplacophora; order Lepidopleurida; family Hanleyidae; genus Hanleya; species Hanleya hanleyi. The sequence continues at coordinate 8,095 of JAVTVY010006070.1, forward strand.
GATTAAATTGGTACTTGGGAGTATCTCCAAATCTATTTTGACCCTCACTGCCAAATACCTGATACTATGTGAGAACTTGCGGAAGACTGAAACTTATTAGTTCCTTGGAAATATGTGTATAGGCCTATCTATACTTCAGCTAGTCCAACTGGTAACTGCTATACGTATATACGGTATTACATACTTCAACCTGTTTGTTAAATATTATTGTTTCACACTGACAGTTGTATTTTCGTCCTTTTGTGCCAAATGACCATATAACCAGCCATGTGACTGTGTTTTAGTGTCAATAAAGTTATCTTATCTTATCTTATCTTATCTTATACAAGATATTCATAGGGTTAAAGAAGTGTTCCATTCTATGTATTAGCTCCATGAGCTAGTCTTCATTCTAATCCTATTATTCTGTTGATGAGTTATTGTGTTACAGTAATTTGTGCACTGCCCTATGTTGGGTGTTTGGTACAATAAAGTGAATTGAATTGAATTGAATTGAATTGGGATAAATTTTTCGAATTAAAAAAATCTTGTCACCTCACCTGACAAATAAGGCAGACACGAGTCATGTGCTCTTGTTAATTGGCTGTATCTTGATTCAAGTCAGAGTAAAACAATTTGAAAATTTGGAATCTTTGCCTTCGTATCTGCCCAAAACAGCACACATAACATGCCGGAAAAATTGAAATGCCAGCTCTAGTTCTTGCAGATTCTGCTCTCGTTGTTGTCTCGTTGCATCGACACCTACAGTGATGAAGAAAGAGGGGAGATAATTTAGTTGAGGGACCATCTTCATTTTACACATCTGGACATGAACAATAAATTTTCCTTCATCAATTCATTGCCAGTTTGTGACATTTGTTACAAGTCGTTCATTGCACTGTAAATAAATGGATTATGAGATATAAATATGAAATACTCCATGTCGACTCCTGCGTGAATGAATCCCAATGAACTGTATCAAACTGCATCATCTCGAGAGTGATGGATTGTTTGTTGCATTTTGAACATAATAATACGAACATAACGAAAGTAGCGTACATTTGAAAGAGGAATGATTGAATGAAGTACAAATTTGTAAAAATGTCTTTTTCAGACTCTTACGTTGATACACTCTGATATATTATCAATTCCGGATGATATATTACCAATTCCGGATGGCCATATTTATGCTGCAATGATTCGAATAACCACAGCCAAAGTATTAAATAAGAAAGTGAAAACGGTGCAGTTCCGGAGATTCATTATTGTCATTCAGATTGTAACCTGGGATTAATACCATCCATGGATCACGCCTTTTTTTCTCACACATTTCATTGTTCTGTGCCTAGCTGGACTTATTATCAGATAATCTGTGGTATTCCATTCAGTCGTCATGCATTATTCTTACAGTTCACATATTTAAATTGTATTATTTCCATTTCAATCAGGTTTATTTTACGACTTTGCTTATAATTACAGGAAGTATAGGGTGAGTGGAGAGGGTTTTATGGAAATAACTAGTAGGCTACGTCTATAATGTGGATGGGATTCTTGGTGCATTTTGCTACTGACAATACTTACGGACAAATTAAAAGTATATTGCTGAATCCCTCTAAATATGAGACAGACAGTAACATAGTGAATTTTGGTGGAATATGTGACCTCTAAATAATTTGCCTGCGAGAACCTTACACAACAGTCTGGATATAACAAACTGGAAATTATATTTTTCATTTGCAGATGATATAGACAGGGGTTATTTTAGACACTTTTCCTTTATATAACTCAATTTCAAAAAGATGATAAACTCAATTTTTCGGCGCGCCTACGGCGCGCAAAATAAACAACAAAACTCAATTTTTTCGGGTTTTTCATCGCATGCAGTCTGGAAACTCAATTTTTTTATCTTTTTAGTAGGACACTTACAATAAATAAATTCGCGACAATTTTTCATCGTGAATGAACATTTCAGTAATGTTATGAAGCTCATCAAGCAAAGTTGCGTGTCATACATGTACATAGCTGCATACAAGTTTGTTTGCTATCCAACTGTGATTGGCCGATTATATTTTGGCTAAAGATGTTAAGTAGAAATACTTCCCTCAGAGATAGCTTCATTTAATTAAAAAATGAGCGCGAATAAAACAAGAGAGTTTTAAAATCCAAGTTATCTCGGGAAGTTCTATTTGGTCGATTATTTTGGGGGTGGGGGAGAGTACTTTAGCTCTGGATTGTGATAGGCCAAAAGTGAAAATATTTTCCCTGCAAATAGCTTACTTTAGTTTAAAAAATCTATACTTATAGTCAAGAAATAAAAATTGTCCCTTGTCCATTTCCATGAGTTAACCAATCCTTGACAAAGTTTGTGGTTGAGTATTGTAAGTGTCTGGGTATTTGTAAGTGACAGGAAAGAAATGAAGAAATAAATGGCAATAAAAATGTTAATAAGAGACGTAAAAAATAAAACAATGGTGGTTGTGAAGTTTTGTGGATTTCACAAAAAAATCCAATGCTGCTTGGTAAACGCAGATAAATGGCCAAAAATTGCAAATTAAACTCAATATGCACCCTAGTTTGTAGTATGTGGTGTGGGACTTGTTTACAAAACATACTGGGGTTTCAGAAATTTCCATCGGGCAGAAACAAAATTATTCATAAAAACGTATATTTTGTATGTTATAGCATATGCCCCCGCATGTAGATCCCCATTTGCGCAGGAGAGAGTGTGGATCTTTTGTTTTTACACCAATCTGCATTGCTCACTTTGTGTATTTATTCCCAAATGGTACATCAGCTGTATTTTGGGGAATGTCTGTTTTGTTCGTTTCTTGTTTCTGGGGAAACGTCTTTCAACATCACACGCATCCAAGTGAATCCGAAATGTTGACTGAGAGAGAAAATGCTTGCCCGTTGTCTTGGTTCCGAACTTAACCGAAAAAACCCGGAGATTGACGGACAGCGTGTCTCGGAGACCAGACTCATAAGCCACAGCAGTATGACAGCAGTGGTTCCCGAGTGGACTAAAAAGAGGGGACGTAACTTTGAAATATCAAAATGGCGGACTAGTTCGATCGTCGAAAACGTCGCCAACAATTTGCTTTGAAATGAGAAACGTTCAGGACAATGTCTTTATCGGACTTATACGACTGAAATGAGAACAGTTCAAGACCAGACGTCCTTATCGGAGCTATACGATTGAATAATAAAGGTACACAAGTTATCTGTCTGCACATCAGTTACAAATCTCGAGTGGCGTGGCTGGTCACACGTTTTTTTTTTTTTTTTCTTCTTTCTCGCGGGGGTTTTGGGGGATAACAGACGACGAAACTCAGTTTAGATTTCTCAGAAACTCAATTGATTTCGTAGAAACTCAATTTTTCGCACGCCTTCGGCGCGTAAATTCTCAAAATTTTAGAAAACTCAATTTTCGGCAATAAAACTCAATTTACAAAATTTTGCAAAAACTCAATTTGTAATTGTTTTTCATCGTGGTTACCACGATGAAAAAAGTGTCTAGAAAAACCCCTGATAGATTGAATATAGGCCTATTTTGATTTGTCATCCAGCTGTTTGGTTTTAAATTATTTAATTAACACTTGCCGTGCGCCTTCATTGTTTGTAATGTGCAGGCCCATTCCACAGGAAGTGGTCCAAACAAGCCAAATTTTAAAAATGTTAATGTGGATAAAATTTGTGATTTTATTGTAGCAAATAGATCCAGATTACTTGTTGGGACAGTAGTTTGCATTTTCTAATACACACCTGTCTGATAATTACAGGTGAAGTCAACTATTTTTTTTTCTCATTTTCTTATGACAAAACACACCTAAAGAGTTAATGGACTCATTTTTGCTAAGTTATGTTGGTTTTCAAGTGAAACTCCAAAATATCATTGGATAACACATTGTCTTCTTAATAATAATGACCGTTTCTCGTTGAAATAAAATTTTAAAGGTGTTAACAACTAGAATTTACTGTCTAGCAGGTGGCGTAACACACGTAATACAAATTCATATAAAAGTTTACAGTAGAGGGCATAAATAACAGGAGCTTAATACTTTTTCATATGCAAAGGTACATTAACTTTGCTGTTGTGATACACATAAAATTTAATTGCTACATTGTCTTTATATTTGATAATTAATTAGTTAATTGCACGTAACACACGTAACGCTACGTGTGTTACATCAAGGCCTTCTTTAGAAAATTTCTGATGACCTGCTGTTTTTCCATAACATATATAAAATGGGAGGTAAAATATGGAAGATGACCTGCTACACCCAACGTTTGGCCTAATTTGAGATATCAGCAGGCCCGCAAATCGAGCCTTAGTTACATGGAATGTTACGTGTGTTACATGCTCCTTGATTAAAGACAGAGAGTCTATTTCAACAAGATTTATTTCCAGTGAAATGATTATTAGATTCAAAATATTAGGTTCTGAATCATAAAAAATATTGGAATAGTCATTTTTCACCAACCACATGAGATCTACTACTGGTAAGATGCATTTTCTAGTACACCTACTGTGTACTGCTAAGAAGGCCCATGTCACGTTACGTGTGTTACAATTTGCATAGTGCATCCTAAAAAACTATAACTATATTAGGACAAGGTTCCTTAGGGCGCATACTACGAAATTATTTTCTCGAAGAATGATCATAATTAATTCAATCTTAAATAGGGGGGGGTTAATTGTGTGTTACGTGTGTTACAACAGACAAAATGAGATTTGCTCATATATGTGATTTAAACTCAAAATCATATGAAAGGTTTGAAAGATTTGCCATGTAAATTATACCTTATTCTGTCAATGTGTAAAAAAAAATTAGTCACTTGACTTCTAGATTAAATTTGCTTTGGTAAATTCAGACAGTGTAACACACGTAACAAATATTGTAACACACGTAACGCAAGACTTTCACTTCCACCTCCTCCAATTGTTATATTTATGGCTCCACACCATGTTGGTATAGAAAAGTGTTTATTCTTCTTGAAAAATAACTACACATTAGATTGAATCATGTGTACAAATCAGACAATTTTGAGTTTAAATCACGTATATGAATAAATCACGTTTTGTCCGATGTAACACACGTAACGCATAATTAACCCTCCCTAATCAAGGTAGAATTAATCGTGATCGTTCTTTGAGAACATTTTTTAGTAGTATGTGCCCTAAGGATCCTTTTCCTAATATAGTTGTAACTCCTTAACAGTCAGGTTTTTTTAAGGGTCAATCAGTGCAGGCAAAAAAGTCTGCAAATTGTAACACATGTAACGTGGAATGGACCTGCACCAAAATGATTTGGTCCCTTAACATGCTAATTAGAAAGATCTCGCGAGAATATCCGCGAAACTGTCCTTGCTGAAAAAATGGCGCGGCAACGAGGAGCAAGCAACTGCATGCCAGCAAATAATGGCAAGTAAGTTATTGTAGTGTTTCAACCTTGGCTGATCCATAATGGGGGGATTTGATTTACTAATCCAGTCTACACATCATCTGCCCTCACTGGCTAACTTTTGTATCGGATAACAGTGGAATAAATTTGGGGTGCACTAAAACCCAGCCACACCCGGACTGGACCTGTCCAGTTTGTGTTTTGAGAGTATTGTTTCCTTGATTACAACTTCCGGAAGTATACACAGGATTACCTACCGCTATTTCAGTATGCTCAATGGGGATGCGCAGGTAGGGTTTGTACAAGGCTATGTTTGGCAAGGCGCTGCATTCTTCAAATCTGGATTTACACCAGTGTCATTAAGACAAGGGTTCCCGAATAATGGCCTGATTTGTGCGGATGGTGATCACATGAGTGTTCATTGCTGAAAAAAAATATTTAAGAAAGGCGATCAATGTCGGGAAAATTTGGACATGATGCAGGGAACTTCGGACGCACTTGTTAATCCATATGGCTAAGCACGTGCCACGTGACCGCCATAACATTAAAGATAGTCCAAATTTCAATGAAAATTGCCGTGTTATCAAGATTCTGGTGTACACACAGCTTCCGATATTGACGTTGATGCAATGGAACAACTCGCGCCAAAAACGAGAGTAAATAAATACCCCAAATCCAGTTCAAGCATGTTTGAATATAAAAAATTTATTATTTTTGAATTAGAGGGATTACTTGAACTATCCGAAGTTCCCGTACTGACCAAAATTAACCGACTTTACCCTATATGCCGCTATATGGGCCTACTGTGCAGGGTGTCCGGACATTCCGGCATTCGATATTTTGGTAATCGACATTTCGGTAAGCGACATTTCGGCACACAACATTTCGGCACAAAGTGAAGGGTACGACGTTACGTCACATGACATTTTGGTACCTTTTATACAGGCCAAATTATGCTAAATATTAGAGATTTTCACATTCCTTTTTCAACAGACGGTTAACATATAAACAGACCATTCTAAGGGAACCAAGGTTCTCTGATGGTGTTTATCTGTGACTCTTTGGCAACTTTTTTCACATATGCAGTTAGTTGATTGATGGGATATTAGTAATAAAATATTTGCAAAGTATCTGAAAGACAATTACACATAATGTACATGTACCTCAAATTTTGTGATTTTGCTTTTTTCCTTTCGACAAAACCAAATGTGAGCCTGACTGCAAATGCCGGAGTTTTTGTGGCTACACGCTCTATCAGTGCTGTAACTTAACTTTTTGGACAGCCTGCAGTCAGGGCAGGCTCCAACCTAAATCAGCCTGCCCGCATTGAAGACTGCCTGCCCGCTACAGACATCCTACTTACCCGGTCCTTATCTGTCGGGTCAGGCTTTACACTCTCGTATGAATGACATAAGGTACACACTATAGCAATTTGGCCGTCTAAGCCTTCGATTTCCTTCGACCAAGGAAATTCATTGCTCCATGAAGGCACAAAGGTTCGTTTGCGCTTGTCTCTGTCGTACAATCTATTACGTTCAGACGATGTCGCACCATTTCTTTGTTTGTTTGCTGACAAAAAGTTCATCAGAAACCTGTGCATTTAGCACAAAATGGCAGCCGATAACAAACTATGTGCCCTCTACACGTAGCAGTTTTTATCGCAAGATTGTATAAAGTTGAGCTATCCCTTGTCGATAATCAAATCGTGGAGAATATATCATTGGATACATAGAACGGTGGGAGCTCTCCTTTGTGGAGGTGAACTTCTCATAACATAAGCTAACGAGAAACATAAGCTAACGACGATTTAGGTAGAATTTATAACTCACGCATTTGTTTATTGTTGACTGGGACGACCAATAAATAATAGACATACAAGTGATAACAAAGTGCATGCCCGCACGGGCAGGCATATCGAAAGTATGGCATACCCGCACATCTTTTTGCATGCGGGCAGGCATTAAATTACAGCACTGTCTATAGGGAAATGTAGCCACATTTTGTAAATGTGGCTACATTTCTCTATAGAGACTGTAGCCACATTAAATTGAAAACATTCACTGTCATAATAAGCTGCTGAAAGAGTCAACAAAATAGTTTGAAATGCCACAATTGCAGCCACATTCAAACTTCTTTACAAATATCGGAAATCATCGTATGCACAACTATTTATTATATAAATCATCGTATGCACAACTATTTATTATATAAATCATCGTATGCACAACTATTTATTATATAAATCATCGTATGCACAACTTTATTATATAAATCATCGTATGCACAACTATTTATTATATAAATCATCGTATGCACAACTATTTATTATATAAATCATCGTATGCACAACTATTTATTATATAAATCATTTAGGATTTGTCTAAAACGTGGTCTAAATCGCCGATGAATATTCTGCCATCATCGAAGAGACGAAATGCAGATGACCCGACCTTTGTTAAGCAAGCTGTGATGGCCGAATTGCTTCACCAAAACCATGCCTGTACCAAGCAGTTAGCCAATCGCTAACCTTGTTGCGGCATTATGGTACAACAACGATGAAATATCAGCATGCGAAGGATTTATATTCGTGAATAGTTCCCATCCATACAGTTATATTTTCTTTTCAATAAAAATTTGATGTTATAGGATGTAATACTATCATAATCATATACTGATTCTGTTCCAATAAATCTGGGTTTTGGAGAAAGAATTTATTTAACCACCATACATTCTTAGCCTCCACACTGGTACCTTCACTTTTTCTGTGCCATGCCTAGGATATGCACTTTATTGTCTTGGGTTATTGGATTGAAACTTGCTGTAGACTAAAATAAATGGTCAAACAGTTTTCTGCAAGGCCAAAGAAAATATCAAATTAGAAGTATGATTGTTCACTTCATACATTCCGCAGCAGCTTCCTCGATTTGCATAACTTGTGACATGATACAACATCTAGGAAACTGACACAAAGACAGCTAACATCAAACTGCATCATGCCAACAACTTGTTGCCTTCAATTTTAAAGACATGTAAAATACATATTAATATTTATAGGCAAGACATAGTAATGTTTGATAGTTTATGCTGACATGTTGGCAGTCAATGTAGAGCACTGGTACAAGAAACATTTGATAGCCGAGAATCCTATTTACTTTATACACCTTAATTCACTTTTATGACCTCTAAACTGCGATTAAGGCATGGTGTGGAATTTAGTTGCATAATGTTTTAACTGCAAGATGAATCCTGGAGTTAAACCAATTCAAAAGAATACTATGTTTTCAATTACAATTCCCCTCAATTCACAATCTGTCTTTCCATGTTTTAGCAGCCTTGGATGCTTTGATCAACACTTCTGCCACAGCTGCTGCCATATAACCACTGACCAACACATGGTGGTGACCATTTGCCCGTGTCCAAGATGTTTTCAGACTCTGAATACATATCGGACACCGACAAATGGTCACCACCATGGAATTTCAGACCTATTTAATGCCTAATACCAGTACAGAGCTTAAGCCAAATCAGAAGCACTATTCCTCACAAACTCGCCAAGTGAAATTGCATAGTCACATCTTTATGGAATTGACAATTTCAATCTGTGTGAGAGAAATGAACATCGACCTCACCGAACAGTGAAACTCTTTGATCTTGGTGTGGGTGATGTTAGGTATCCCAACAAAATTCAGGCTGGTCGGCTATCGACAATTATGTGTGTGTCCCAGCCAATTGAAACATTTTGTATTTTGGCTTGCTCATCACTGGGATAAATTTTGACATCGGTCATTCTTGATTTGGACCAGCCCAGTACCCGGATTTGGATTGAGGGCATTCTTTTCCATTCATGGGATATTCCAACAGTTTCAGAATGTTGCAATTCAAAAGCAGTGACCTGATGACACAATATGGAATTACAAAGGTACTGGCCGCAATAGCAATTTGGCACCATTGAGTTTGATGTCATAATACAAAATGACAACCTTTTACTCCTTTGGTTTTGAACATTTGACCGCTCCCCTTCAACATGTTCAACCTAGACAACATCGAAACTTAGCCCAGAGATTGACCACCCCAACAGAATATTTTAAACGAATACTATAATATTTGCATTGTACTAGTGACAGAAGTTTCAAAACCTGCCCTTTTTATACGCCCGCCAAAAGGCGGACGTATTATGTGATGGCGGTTTCCGTCCGTCTGTCCGGTTCTCGTGTCCGGTCTATATCTAGGACAGTTTCCTATCTACAGTTCCAATTTTTGGTGAGTAGATACCCTATGGGGAGACGATGTGTCGCGTACCAAAATGAAGGTCGAGGTCAGAGGTCAAAGGTCACTGGCCTAAAAAACAGGAAATCACTGAAGTGTTCGGTCTATATCTGTGAATGTTTTCTATCCATAGTTGCAATTTTTCGTGAGTGGATACGCTTGGTGGAGACAATGTGTCGCGTACCAAAAGTTGAGGTCGAGGTCAAAGGTCAAAGGTCTCTGTTGCCTAAAATCTGGTAATCATTGATCATTGACAGTTTTCTATCTACAGTTCTAATTTTTGGTGAGTGGATGCCCTAGGGGGGAACGATGTGTTGCATACCAAATGTAGGTCGAGGTCAGAGGTCAAAGGTCAGTGTGACTGAAAAATCAGGAAATGATTAATAATTTATAATTTGTTGTGAGTGGATTTAATAGGGGGAAATGAAGTGTCACATACCAAAAAATAGGTCAAGGTCAAAGATCACTGTGACCCCAAAATCAGGAAATTATTAAAAATAACTTTTTCTTGTGTCAATAGATACATTCGGGGGACACGATGTGTCGCCTACCAAAATGTAGGTCAAAGGTCAAGGTCATGCACCAAAACTTAGATTCAGGTCAATAGCCAAGGTCACTGTGACCCCCAGAATCAAGGTCAACGGTCGGTGTGTCTTAAAAATCGGGAAATCATTAAAAAATACTAATTTTGTGGTACTGGCCACAATAGCAATTTGGCACCATTGAGCTTGATGTCCTAATACAAAATGACAACCTTTTACTCCTTTGGTTTTGAATATTTGACCGCTCCCCTTCAACATGTTCAACCTCGACAACATGGAAACTTAGCCCAGAGATTGACCACCCCAACAGAATATTTTAAACGAATACTATAATATTTACATTGTACTAGTGACAGAAGTTTCAAAACCTGCCCTTTTTATACGCCCGCCAAAAGGCGGACGTATTATGTGATGGCGGTTTCCGTCCGTCTGTTCGTCTGTCCGGTTCTCGTGTCCGGTCTATATCTGGGACAGTTTCCTATCTACAGTTCCAATTTTTGGTGAGTGGATACCCTATGGGGAGACGATATGTCGCGTACCAAAATGAAGGTCGAGGTCAGAGGTCAAAGGTCACTGGCCTAAAAAACAGGAAATCACTGAAGTGTTCGTGTTCGGTCTATATCTGTGAATGTTTTCTATCCACAGTTGCAATTTTTTGTGAATGGATACGCTAGGTGGAGACAATGTGTCGCGTACCAAAAGTTGAGGTCGAGGTCAAAGGTCAAAGGTCTCTGTTGCCTAACATGTGGTAATCATTGATCATTGACAGTTTTCTATCTACAGTTCTAATTTTTGGTGAGTGGATGCCCTAGGGGGGAACGATGTGTTGCATACCAAATGTAGGTCAAGGTCAGAGGTCAAAGGTCAGTGTGACTGAAAAATCAGAAAATCATTAATAATTTATAATTTTTTGTGAGTGGATTTAATAGGGGGAAATGAAGTGTCGCATACCAAAAAATAGGTCAAGGTCAAAGATCACTGTGACCCCAAAATCAGGAAATTATTAAAAATAACTTCTTTTTTTGTCAATAGATACATTCAGGGGACACGATGTGTCGCCTACCAAAATGTAGGTCAACGGTCAAGGTCATGCACCAAAACTTAGATCCAGGTCAATAGCCAAGGTCACTGTGGCCCCCAGAATCAAGGTCAAAGGTCAGTGTGACCTAAAAATCCGGAAATCATTAAAAAATACTAATTTTTTTTGAGTGGATTCAATAGGGGGAAATGAAGTGTCGCTTATCAAAACTTAGGTCAAGGTCAAAGGTCACTGTGACCCCAACATCAGGAAATTATTAAAAATAAATTTTTTTTTGTCACAGTAGATACATTAGGGGGACACGATGTGTCACATACCAAAATGTAGGTCAAAGGTCAAGGTCTCTGTGACCCCAAAATCGTGAAATTGTTAAAAATCATGATTTTTTGTGTCCATTGAGAAAACTACAGGGAGACGGTTTGTCATGTACCAAAATTTAGGTCAAGGTCAATAGTCAAGGTCACTGACCCCAGAATCAAGAAATCTTTTAAAAAAATTTTTTTTTGTGTCAGTAGATACATTAGGGGGACTTGATGTGGCACTACCAAAATGTAGGTCAAGGCCGAACGTCAAGGTCATTGACCCCCAAAATCATGAAATTCATAAAAATCTGAATTTTTTTAGTCCATTGATACATTGAGGGAAGACGATGTGTCATGTACCAAAATTTAGGTCAGGTCAAAGGTCAAGGTCACTGTTACCCCGAAATCAGGAAATCATCAAAAATAACTTTTCTTTCTGCCAGTAGATACATTAGAGGGACATGATGTGTTACATACCAAAATGTGGGTCAAAGATCAAGGTCACTGTGACCCCAAAATCAAGAAATCATTAAAAGTCACATTTTCATATGCCTGTCGAAGACGAGATCGTGTAATGCGATGTTGCGTTCTGTCCATTCATCCATTAACACAAGTTGTCCATGTGATATCGCTAGTTTCAAGATATGATTGATACCAAACTTTGAGTATACCTTACTCGCATGGCAAAGAGGAGTCATACATTTTGAGATCAATTTGTCAAAGGTCAAGGTCACAGTCCCCCAAAACTGAATCAAGTTTTCAGAGTTCTCTCCCCTAAATGTGTATGGCGTTTGTCCTGTGGAGTTGTCTCCCATGTTTGAAACAGCTACATTTACTTAAACTGTTGTGAAATAAAAACCATACATTTACTAATTCAATGGGGCGAGGGGTCCTTCATGAACTTCATGGTTATTTCCCCTGTAATAACTCTTCCAACATCATATATCACCTTTTCTGATAAGAGACGTTACCAGGGGAGGTAATGCCATCACAAATATTAGAAAACTTGGGATAGGGTCACTCAAAGCATTTTATATAAAATAGATCGAAGACCCCCACTTTTTATTTGATTAATAAAAAGATCACATGGTGGGGAAACTGTTTAAAATATCAGCATAGGTCACCGGATGATTTTCGATTTGGGAGAGGGTTTCATAGTCTGAGAATAGTAATTTCCAATGTCATACAGTTCGATGAAATGCCTAATTCATATACAATTATTGTATTTATGTTCAACTTTCCAATGTTTCTAAGACCCGTGGAAGTTTCTCTTTATAAATAAACAAAACTTGTGGATATATATCTGTATACTTTGACTTCCTTTCCTTCTTGCGCAGAAAATTGATTTTTCATGATTTCGGCAAAAAACGGTTGACATGGTGATATTCACGGCTACGTACAATAAAGTCTAGATCGAAGACCATCAATTTTTTTTTACGTTTTACTATTGGTCAACACCCCAGCTACCCACAACAATAATATAAGGGTTGGTCACTGGACAAAGTTTTGAGGTGTGAACCACCTTAAGTGATCACTCCCCCCATTAATTAACACAGTAGAACATCCAGGAGTGTGATCAACAGCTCTCGTAGAACACCCGACACTGAGACTTGATTGGCTGGTTTTATTTCAGGACAGTTTCTATCACCAATGCTTCATAAATATCAAGCATCATTTAACAGGTGATCTTCCATTTATGATATGACCCAGCTGACCGAAGATGTTCACAGTAAATATTAAATATGGTTTACTCTTAATTTTGGTCTATTGTGACAGTGTCACTATGACATGATCCACTTTTCCCTATGATCCGTATCAACCATCGGTGGTCCGCTGTATGAAACAAGGGCCCTCGGTGGCCGAGTGGTCTAAGGTGCTTCGCTGGTGACCGCTAGCCTCACACCGCTGAACCGTCACGGGTTCGAGCCCAGCTGGTCCATGTGTGAAAGTTTCTCAGCTACTTGCCGATGGGCGGTGGTTCTCTCCGGGTAATCCGGCTTCCTCCATCAACCAAACTGACTGACACCATATGAGTGAAACAACCTTGAGTGAGACATAAAGCTAAATCCCCCCCCCCCCCTGTATGAAACAAGATTGTCTAACATATTACAACAAACGAAAAAAAAACGTTTCATAAAAAAAGAGACTACATGTTTTAGCATTTTAAAACATCCAGAGATTCAAAAGTCGGAGAAATACTATTTTGAAGAGTGATACAGAATGCTGTTTGAAAGAAATCTCGAAGGATTGTGATAGGAGAGTGTAATGTAAAATGTGATTGTTTATAATCTGTGATGATGGCATGATGTATATTGTGGTTGTGTTGTGTCAGCTGTTCAGTGCTCCTAGCATTACTCCATATCTTGGTAGGAAGGTACCTGTACTTCATTGCTAATCTACAGAAGCCTGCCTAATAATTAACTTACAACTCAAAAAATTGTGTGAACACAGAATTCCCCTGTTGTTAAATGGTTTGTTCTGCACTACAGTATTACACATAACAGTCCTAAATGGGTAATGATGGCTTCACTGTACACATCTATCGTATTTATGTGTTGAGAAATGTCAAAATAAACGGACCATTTCTCCTTCCTTTCATGATTTACATTCTAAAGTTATAAGAGGGAAAGCTCTGTAAAACAGATGTGCAAGAAACATTCACACAGAATCTTCAAAGGTTATAGAACTTGTAAGGATCAAATAAACCTTGAACACCATTGTGATATAAAGTTCATGTATACTTACAGAGCTGGTCATTCAGGAACACGACAGAATTATGCCAAGTCTTACCAAGATGAGGAAGAGCAAACACTATTCTCTGATGTCCAGGTAAACATTATTCTCTGATGTCCATGTAATACACCAGTTTTTGATACCCAGGTAGAACACTATTCTCTGATTGTCCAGGTAAGACACTGTTCTCTGATGTCCAGGTCCTACACTATTGTCTGATGTCCAGGAAAGACACTATTCTCTGATGTTCAGGTAAACATTATTCTCTGATGTCCAAGTCATGCTCTATTCTCTGGGGTCCAGGTAAAACACTTCTGTGATGTCCACGTAAACACTATTCTCTGATGTCGAGGTAAGACATTAGTATCTGATGTCCAGGTCATACACTATTGTCTGATGTCCAGGCAAACACTATTCTCTGATGTCTAGGTAAGACACTGTTCTCTGACGTCCAGGTCATACACTATCACTGATGTCCAGGAAAGACACTATTCTCTGATATCCAGGTAAGACACTGTTCTCTGATGTCCAGGAAAGACACTATTCTCTGATGTCCAGGTAAGACACTGTTCTCTGATGTTCAGGTCATACACTATTCTCTGATGTCCAGGTCATACACTATTCTCTGATGTCCAGGAAAGACACTATTCTCTGATATCCAGGTAAGACACTGTTCTCTGATGTCCAGGCCATACACTATTCTCTGATGTCCAGGTCATACACTATTCTCTGGTGTCCAGGAAGACACTGGTCTGTGGTGTTCAGGTAAACAGTATTCTCTGATGTCCACATAAAACACTGTTCTCTGATGTCAAAGTAAGATGTAAGATACTATTCTCTGGTGTCATGTCATAAACTATTCTCTGATGTCCAGGTAAATATTATTCTCTGATGTCCAAGTAAACATTATTCTCTGATCTCCATGTCAAACACTATTCTCTGGTGTCCAGGTAATATATTATTCTCTGATGTCCAGGTAAAACACTATTCTCTGATATCCAGGTAAGACATTATTCTCGGATGTCCAGGTAATAGATTATTCTCTGATATCCAGGTAAGACATTATTCTCTGATGTCCAGGTCATACACTATTCTCCGGTATCCAGGTAAGACACTATTCTCTGATGTCCAAGTAAACATTATTCTCTGATCTCCATGTCAAACACTATTCTCTGGTGTCCAGGTAATACATTATTCTCTGATGTTCAGGTAAACACTATTCTCTGATATCCAGGTAATACATTATTCTCTGATGTCCAGGTCATAGACTATTCTCTGGTATGCAGGTAAGACACTATTCTCTGATGTCCAGATAAAACTCTATTCTCTGATGTCTAAAATAATCTGTATTTGTATGGCTAACATTCATTTAGGCATCCATTCGACTAGTGACCTCTGTATTTTATCTTGTCACAAGATACATGGTGATTCTCAGGGATGGCAGAACAGCCCCCCCCCCCCCTCAGTTTGGAGAGGGTGGGGGCTCTGCATCCCTCCAGTTTCAATGGATGCTAACTGTCTGTGTGTTTTGATCACAAGAGTTGAACACAACCATTGTAACATATAGGTGTGGGTGACGAGGCATCATTATTTATTTCCTTATGTGACCAGTTATGCAGGTGTTTATTACTGGTGGCACAGAAGCACTGATGGATATTTTGAGATTGGTTTTCCTGGAGTGGTGATGTGGCTGTGGGTCAGGTGACTGTTGTATGGACAATGGAGGATCACATGGTTGTGTTGTTCGAAGTGCTGTTATTTGTCAATTCTTGTCACGTTATTGCGTTTGCAATGGCGTTCGCAATGACGGATCTTAACTGCTTAATGTGCTAATTTGCATGCTATTTACATTGTTGGATGCTTAACCGATTTATAAAAGTTAAAAAACAAGCTAAAATTGCATTCATATTATTTCTTTGGGTTCACATTGATCTCACCCTCTGCTGAATGCTAATTTCATAGAGATAACTGCATATATGTTGAGTTTTAGATATGAAACCGACTTCCAGAAAATGACCAAACGTATTTCTTTGTTTGCAACCAAAGATTATGAAATCGGCTTAAAAATTAAAAAAATAAAAATCACAAAAAAAACAAGAACTCAAAATGCAATTGATCATAGAGTGATGATATGTTGTTTAATATTCCGGAAATCGACCAGACAGAATGTATCTACAGCCATCTGGGATTGTGGAGTGTCCTGGAAGGCTGCCTAAGCTGCTATGATAGTCAAACCCCCCCCCCCCCCAACCCACACGCACACACCCGTGATTATATGAGAGTGATATTGCAAAATGATGACATGATGAATACAGTGACGTGGTATGGCTCTAACCTGTAACTATAACATAACCTACAGTGACGTGGTATGGCTCTGCTTTGTGACTATAGCACAACCTGTGCAAATTGCTCATATTTAGATACCATCTAGCTATCTTAATCACTGCCTTTTGATGATTTGGGCACATAATATCTCTACTTCAGGTTGGAGCGACGGGTCCTATAGGAGATTGTTTGAACCATTTGACTGGTAGATTAGAACAGTTGGAGGTGGACAGTACCGTGGCTGGTAGTGTAGCTCGACCAGAGGACCTTATACCCCCTAATGCAACAGAGGTGTACGAGAACTACAGCTTCACTCCCAAGTATGAGACTGTCCTACCCATCACACGGTTCAGGGAGGAGGTATGTACTAGTACTAACTATTACAATGAACTCCTCCATTGTTTCTCTGCTTTCTCTGCAAGATTTTGTAGTAGTTTAAACAATATTTTTTATTACATCTGAGCAAACCGGGCTAGCCTATATAAATGCCGCTCCTGAAGCTGTGGGTATACAAATTCACATATGGCAAGATGGCGGGACCTTTATCAACAGAAGCAAAAGTACAGAGACAATAATATTCAAGATCAGGATTTTGATATTGATTGTGGTTGCTCTGTGTTTGGGCATCTTATTAGCTTACAATTTCTCATTTTATTGTTTGTGATTATTCATTTATTGTCATGTGTTATATGTTATATAATCCAGATTGTCACGTGTTATATGTTATATAATCCAGATTCTCGCGTGTTATATGTTATATAATCCAGATTGTCACGTGTTATGTGTTATATAATCGAGATTTTCGCGTGTTATATATTATGTAATCCAGTTTCTCACGTGTTCTATATTACATAATCCAGATTGTCACACGTTATATATAATATTATATAATCCAGATTGTCACGTGTTCTATATATTATGTAATCCAGATTGTCACATGTTATATATTATATAATCCAGATTTTCACGTGTTATATGTTATGTAATCCAGATTCACATGTGTTATATGTTATATAATTCAGATTCTCAAGTGTTATGTTATATAATCCAGATTGTCACATGTTATATGTTATATAATCCAGATTGTCACGTGTTATATGTTATATAATCCAGATTGTCGGTACTGTGGAGAGTAATCAGGTGACAGTCATTCAGGGGTCAACAGGATCAGGTAAAACTACCCAGGTGCCCCAGTATATCCTCGACCACTACGCCAGCAGGAGACAGTACTGTAACATCATCGTGACCCAGCCACGTCGGATAGCTGCCATCAGTATTGCAAGGAGAGTATGTTTGGAGAGGGACTGGGCTCTGGGACAAGTCTGTGGGTACCAGGTGAGATAGCACCATTCTTGAGATCTCATTTCAGCCATATCCATCTGGTGATCATCTTCAAATGTTATTATATATCACACAGCCCGGCCACACAAGGGCCAACATTTGTCATCATTGGAGAGCACTGCTAATATAGTTCTAAACGCATTCAATTGTTGTTGTTCTATGTGATGAGAGTTTGTGAAATGTGATACCTGTAAAGTTTCATAATATAAACATGTTAAAAGAAATTCACTCCTGTAATTGTTAACCAAGTTAGATTGTACTCTGACTGTCAGACTTGAAGTTTTAATTTTGAGATTTTAAGTTGTAGAGTCCCTGGACTCCCCTTTACAGTTTGTTGTTGTTGTTTATCTCAGTCCATATATTAATAAATTTACTGTAGGTTGGATTGGACAAGACTGCCAGTGAAGACACACGACTGCTGTATGTGACGACGGGGACTCTTCTGCGTAAACTGATCAATGCTAAAGATATGACACAGTTCACACATGTCATTCTGGATGAAGTAAGGTTTTGTCTTAATCAGGGAATATTGTTCAGTTACATATCCATGACACTGAAGATTTACTGCTGTAACTCTGTGGTTGAAACTTATAACTCTTTACATTAATCTCACTGGACAAGCCTTGTAGAGATAAATAACACAAGTTGCTTTTAGCTAGAGGAGAATTACCACAGAATATCTTTACCATGAGAAGATGTATTGCCTCTGTCTTACTTTACACCAGGTCCATGAGCGTGATCAAGAGACAGACTTTGCCCTGCTGGTCGTCCGCAAGTTTCTCAGAACAAACTCCAGACATGTCAAGGTGTGTATTCGTGTTTGTCAACCTTTGTTCAAATGACCTAATTAACGATATTGTGCTCTAGCATACAACTACCCTGTAGGCTAGATATTGTTTATTGTTCTCTATAATACAACTACCCTGTAGGCTAGATATTGTGTATTGTTCTCTATAATACAACTACCCTGTAGGCTAGATATTGTTTATTGTTCTCTATAATACAACTACCCTGTAGGCTAGATATTGTTTATTGTTCTCTATAATACAACTACCCTGTAGGCTAGATATTGTTTATTGTTCTCTATAATACAACTACCCTGTAGGCTAGATATTGTTTATTGTTCTCTATAATACAACTACCCTGTAGGCTAGATATTGTTTATTGTTCTCTATAATACAACTACCCTGTAGGCTAGATATTGTTTATTGTTCTCTATAATACAACTACCCTGTAGGCTAGATATTGTTTATTGTTCTCTGTAATACAACTACCCTGTAGGCTAGATATTGTTTATTGTTCTCTATAATACAACTACCCTGTAGGCTAGATATTGTTTATTGTTCTCTATAATACAACTACCCTGTAGGCTAGATATTGTTTATTGTTCTCTATAATACAACTACCCTGTAGGCTAGATATTGTTTATTGTTCTCTATAATACAACTACCCTGTAGGCTAGATATTGTTTATTGTTCTCTATAATACAACTACCCTGTAGGCTAGATATTGTTTATTGTTCTCTATAATACAACTACCCTGTAGGCTAGATATTGTTTATTGTTCTCTATAATACAACTACCCTGTAGGCTAGATATTGTTTATTGTTCTCTATAATACAACTACCCTGTAGGCTAGATATTGTTTATTGTTCTCTATAATACAACTACCCTGTAGGCTAGATATTGTTTATTGTTCTCTGTAATACAACTACCCTGTAGGCTAGATATTGTTTATTGTTCTCTATAATACAACTACCCTGTAGGCTAGATATTGTTTATTGTTCTCTATAATACAACTACCCTGTAGGCTAGATATTGTTTATTGTTCTCTATAATACAACTACCCTGTAGGCTAGATATTGTTTATTGTTCTCTATAATACAACTACCCTGTAGGCTAGATATTGTTTATTGTTCTCTATAATACAACTACCCTGTAGGCTAGATATTGTTTATTGTTCTCTATAATACAACTACCCTGTAGGCTAGATATTGTTTATTGTTCTCTATAATACAACTACCCTGTAGGCTAGATATTGTTTATTGTTCTCTATAATACAACTACCCTGTAGGCTAGATATTGTTTATTGTTCTCTATAATACAACTACCCTGTAGGCTAGATATTGTTCTCTGTAATACAACTACCCTGTAGGCTAGATATTGTTTATTGTGCTCTATAATACAACTACCTAGCAGATATTGTGCTCTATAATACAACTACCTAGCAGATATTGTGCTCTATAATACAACTACCTAGCAGATATTGTGCTCTATAATACAACTACCTAGCAGATATTGTGCTCTATAATACAACTACTTAGCAGATATTGTTCTCTATAATACAACTACCTAGCAGATATTGTGCTCTATAATACAACTACCTAGCAGATACTGTGCTCTATAATACAACTACCTAGCAGATATTGTGCTCTATAATACAACTACCTAGCATATATTGTGCTCTATAATACAACTACCTAGCAGATATTGTGCTCTATAATACAACTACCTAGCAGATATTGTGCTCTATAATACAACTACCCAATAGGCTAGATATCGTGCTGTAGAATATAACTATCCAGTTGTGCTGTTAGGAAGGACAAGTTAACTTTGTTGTTAGGAAAGATGTGTGTTAACGTTAGGAAGTTTGTGAGTTAACAGTGTTTTAGGAAGGACGTCACGTGAGTTAACATTGTTGTTAGGAAGGACATGAATTAATGTTGTAAGGAAGGATGTGAACCAACAGTGTTTTTAAGAAGGACACAAGTTAACATTGTTAGGAAGGATGAGTTAACTTTTGTTGTTAGTAAGGACGTGTTAACATTTTTAGAAAGGATGAGTTAATTTTTGTTGTTAGTAAGGACAAAGTTAGGAAGGTTGTAAGTTAATAATGTTTCAGGAAGGATGTTAGTTAATGCTGGTGTTAGGAAATATGTGACTTAATGTTGTTAGGAATGATCTGAATTAGCAATGTTTATCAGGAAGGACAGGAGTTAAAATTGTTAGGAAGGACATAAATTACCATTTTTAGGAAGGATGTTGATGTTGGGAAGGATGTGATGTTGTTGTTTCTCATGTTTCTGGTCTCCAGGTTATTCTGATGTCGGCCACTCTAGAGTCAGAGTTATTCGCTCAATACTTCGCCTTGCCAGTCCTCAGTCGTTTGGAGCCAGCCCCAGTACTTACTGTGGAGGGAAGAATGTATACCGTGTCTGAATACTACGCTGATCAACTCGCCTCTCTCGGCACAGTAAGTAGTCTATGTACTGTCCCTACTCTGCAACAAACACACACTCAAAGGGATCATGGACCAGACATTTCCGAATATCAAAAATGACAATTTGTGAAAACATTTCATAACATACTTGTTTGATAAATTACGTGGTTAAAATTACAATAAATTCTGAGAGATTTCTGAATGAGACATAACTTCGGGACTCGTGTCCTTGAATAAGATGTAAAATGTATAACGAGAAAGGACAATTACAAGTCAATGAAATGTGGATAGACAAGAAAACTAATTACTTCAAACCAATATGTTTGTTCACATGTTTTAAAAAGTAGGCCTTTCTTATCATTATAATTCACAATGATGTAGACAGTCTGACAATTCTGCCCCTCAGGTATACAGTATTACTATTTTTTTTACAGTTTATGAGAACCTGATTCCCTGAATCATGTTGCTAGATTGTTGCTGGTTCATGAAACTGTTTAAGTTAGAAACTGGTGATGCATATATAATTAGATGGTGTAATTATGGTGAACTTCATATTTATGCAAATGACAAATGTTGAAATTTCCTGTATGACAACCAAAATCTGTTTGGTTTATTAACAGCTGCCTTACATGGATCCAGCCATACCTAGTTTACCCCCAGAGTCCCAAGATCTGACTGTCCGACTGATTCAGGAGTTTGATACACTTGAGTCTAAAGAACAAGGGTAAGTTAAAAATGAGTTACAATTGATCAACTTTAAATTGTTGGATGTCTGGATGTAAATGACTCCTCTCAGCACCTAACCATAGGTTATTTTTCTATGTTGGAGAGCACAGTACTGGCCTCTACAGAGCACACAAAATCGCTAGCCCGACGTCCCGAGACAAGTGACAATTATTTTGGACAAGTAAAAATTACAAGATTCTGCCTGACAGGCAATCAGAAATTCTGATTTAGCATTCAATAAAATGTAGCATCCCTGCTGTTTTTGTTGTTGTTTTTTTGTCAATTCGGTAGCATTATTTGCTGAATGAAAGGTGTCCAGTCCTATCCTATTCTTTCATCAATGGCATGGCCGATATATATAAAATTCCCCTGCCACGGAGATCAAAGGCTTTCCCTGTCTGGGGATTTCCTGTGTGACTGCATCTCGTAGCCTAGCGACGGCTCTTTAAGTCAATCCACACAGCCCATTCTGTATAGCATTTCGATGGCAATGGCGGTCAAGTTTGACTGCACACTGTACCGGAGACTCATCATGACGTTACCGAGGAGGTTAACCCAAATAAACTGTCGACTATGGATACTTATAAAATGGACTATGAGAAGAAACGGACGAAAGAATACACTTGGCTTGAAAACAATGCTGAGAAAAATGAAATGTTTTTTCGAATTTGTAGGAACTTCATATGGCTGGCAGTCGCTGCCAGTCCATTTGTAAGAGGAACAAATTCCTCCCACAAGGACCCTATCAAGACACACAATAATTCTATGCATCACAAAAATGTTTTGGTGCCCAAGCTGCTGCGGACAACCCAGACAAAATGCCAATGGCTCAAATTATCTCCAAAATGAAAATAAGAATTGAACAACGGGTCAGCTTGCTATTATGGCCGTCACCAATTATGGCCATTTTGTTTCCTTGCACGCACCACATTCACAGAATTGAACAAAATTTTACTGGTTTGAAGAGATGATAACAAAAGATAAGTTTTGAAAATTGCAACCTCATCATGCTCATAGGATAAATTTTTCCTAATAAAATGGAATTCAGGAAAATTTATGATAGTTTTTCATTTCAAATTCTGTCGGAGGGATTGTAAATTCAAGTTCTAGTAATAAAAGGAAAATGCCTAAACCACCTTTTATTAATCACACCAATTGTCCTGAAACCTGGTGACGTAGGCCTCTACATCCATGACAATAAAATCCCACTTCTATCCCTTGATGCAATGCAGGCCCCCAACATCCAAGACAAATGTTCTGGTGGGGATCGTTATACAATTTAATTAGCCTGTCACCTCCCTTATGTAACATCACATCACGTTAATTGCCAGTGCCAGGTCCATGGACTGGCACAGCCGGGAGGGCATACTTTAATTTGGTGTGTCGGGTTATATATAGGATTTCACGCCGTGTGGCACGTGTACTGCGCGTTGACAATTTAATTAGTTTCGTGTTACATAAGCAATGCTACATTTCTGGATAAGTGATCACCTGTCAAGCAGATGAATGAAAGAGATATAATACGTCACCAGAGTTCAGGTCCATTCTCCTCTACAATTCTATCAAGTCTCATTGTTCATTTGAATCATTATCCTGAAACAATGCCACTCTCTACCACTACAAATCAAATGCATATATTTGCAATTTCTCAAAGACGCTGTTGAGGTGCCTAAATAGACCACGTTTTCTTACACAAAAACTTCCAAAGCCATTTTTTTGTGTTCTAATTATTTTTATTATCATTAATTCCTAGCTATGTTGCCCTACGCAAGATAAATTGAGAATTACCTGAGCAACTGAATTGTTTTTTTGGACAATAAAACTTCAGGAATGGCTGCCCACCCTGGACAGCAAATTTTTTTTTCGGACAACCAAACTTAGGTACTGGCTGCTCAAAGGGCAAGACAAATTTTCCAGATTCTGCGTACCCTGCTCTATAATAATAAGCGTATAAGCATAGGAAACGACCCCCTCTCAAGAAATGTTGATGATGCCTATGATAAGTCCGGACTACTTGGATTACGGGCCCGCCGATGTTCATATCCGAGAAAATAACAAAAAAGAATTTAAAAAAAGAGTGAAAATCACCTTTTTTTTTTAAATTCAGTCGGTCTGCCGCATTAGTGTTTGAAGGAATTCCATGTGTTATATGACAAGGAAAAAAAACAACAGATTAAGTAGGTCATGGTATTTTACAATGGAAATTTGACAGAATTTTTGAAAATGTTCGTTCATCTTATTCCTGCTGATGGTATGATACCATTGTTGCCATCGTTGGTAAACCAGAGCAAACCGGTGGGAAATGGTTCTACGTGGATGACGTACTAAGTTCCTGCCCCCATGAACTGTTGATGTGCTATGACCATTAGTTCCCTAAGAACAATTTCACGCACATCACACTGTATTTTCAACACAGCTGACAGCAGGAAGTGTGAAGTGTGGCCAACAAACTATAAAATCATTTTTCTGAGTTTTGGGGGCTACAACCTCCAGGGTTGACGATGAAGCTGATTCCTTTAAATTATTATGATAATCAAACATGCCAACAGCCAGTGGAAATCTCAATGCCAGATGAAGTTGATATGGCGGCTGTAGAACAACAACCACCACCACCAGAATCACATGTAGAATCGAATGAAAACAATCGACCAGTGCTTCAACAAAAGTTTTATCAATTTCAAGATCCATGGAGACAGAATAGATCCTGCCTACATTTTATTAATTAAAGTAACAAACGTACTATGAGGTTTGTCTTGAATATGACAAGTCAAGGAACCCAAATTGCAACTTACTGTGCACACCACAGGTCATGGAAAGAATTAGAGCCTCGTCTCTGACATAGCTATCCTTTCATTATTTTCCAACAGAATCTATACTCCCACAGAATCTATACCTGTTTGACCTATGTTTGTATTTCAGGAAACATCAGTCATCAGGATTTGCACCTGTACGTGGATCTGTCCTCGTCTTCTTACCTGGTCAGTGATGACAACTCCCCTCTAAGTAATGTGATAATATACAACACAGATATTCATAAAAAATAGTATTTCATTGATGCTGTCAGGAATTCTGTTCACAACCATAATATATGTACTCTTTGATGACATTCTGTAGCCTGAAATTGGCTGACTAAATGTAACTGATGTTGGTAATGTAACTGATGTTGGTAATGTAACTGATATTGGTAATGTAACTGATGTTGGTAATGTAACTGATGTTGGTAATGTAACTGATGTTGGTAATGTAACTGATGTTGGTAATGTAACTGATGTTGGTAATGTAACTGATGTTGGTAATGTAACTGATGTTGGTAATGTAACTGATGTTGGTAGTGTTAAGTTATCATGGTTATAGAAGTCACAAATCACTGCAGCATAAGATTTCTCTGTATCAGCCAAAAGTTTAATGGATTATTGGACATATCCCACATGTAACTCGTCAGACTTGCATTGTGAGTTAGAAATTACACATAAAAAGAAAAAAACAGCCTATAGGCGGACATTTCATCTATTTAAAGGCCATAGTAGGACCAGATTCCATCATCTTGGCCTGAAAGCGACGTTCAACCTTAATTATCTCTCTCTCTCCATCATCTTGGCCTGAACGCGACGTTAAACCTTAATTCTCTCTCTCTCTCCATCATCTTGGCAAATTCCTATTCAATTCGCCAACCATCCAAAACTGGTTCACATTTGGTTATTTTATGGACTACCAATCGTCTCTTTGGAAAATTGGGAATGTTTAGGCTAATTACATATTTAACATGTTTTATGTTGTAAGAGATTTTGTCAGAATGTCCCATTGATTGTCCTATGTCAATGTTTGACAGGTTATGAAGAGATTGTCTCTCTGGAGAAGAAGTTAGATATGATAGCAGGAACTCACAAGTAAGTGTTATATATGATAGCAGGAACTCACAAGTAAGTGTTGGTTAGATATGATAGCAGGAACTCACAAGTAAGTGTTGGTTAGATATGATAGCAGGAACTCACAAGTAAGTGTTGGTTAGATATGATAGCAGGAACTCACAAGTAAGTGTTGGTTAGATATGATAGCAGGAACTCACAAGTAAGTGTTAGATATGATAACAGGAACTCACAAGTAAGTGTTAGATATGATAGCAGGAACTCCCAAGTAAGTGTTAGATATGATAGCAGGAACTCACAAGTTTGTGTTAGATATGATAACAGGAACTCAAGTAAGTGTTAGATATGATAACGGGAACTCACAAGTAAGTGTTAGATATGATAACAGGAACTCACAAGTAAGTGTTAGATATGATAACAGGAACTCACAAGTAAGTGTAAGATATGATAGCAGGAACTCACAAGTAAGTGTTAGATATGATAGCAGGAACTCACAAGTAAGTGTTAGATATGATAACAGGAACTCACAAGTAAGTGTTAGATATGATAGCAGGAACTCACAAGTAAGTGTTAGATATGATAACAGGAACTCAAGTAAGTGTTAGATATGATAGCAGGAACTCACAAGTAAGTGTTAGATATGATAGCAGGAACTCACAAGTAAGTGTTAGATATGATAGCAGGAACTCACAAGAAAGTGTTAGATATGATAGCAGGAACTCGCAAGTAAGTGTTAGATATGATAACAGGAACTCACAAGTAAGTGTTAGATATGATAGCAGGAACTCACAAGTAAGTGTTAGATATGATAACAGGAACTCACAAGTAAGTGTTAGATATGATAACAGGAACTCACAAGTAAGTGTAAGATATGATAGCAGGAACTCACAAGTAAGTGTTAGATATGATAGCAGGAACTCACAAGTAAGTGTTAGATATGATAGCAGGAACTCACAAGTAAGTGTTAGATATGATAGCAGGAACTCACAAGTAAGTGTTAGATATGATAGCAGGAACTCACAAGTAAGTGTTAGATATGATAACAGGAACTCACAAGTAAGTGTTAGATATGATAACAGGAACTCAAGTAAGTGTTAGATATGATAGCAGGAACTCACAAGTAAGTGTTAGATATGATAGCAGGAACTCACAAGTTTGTGTTAGATATGATAGCAGGAACTCACAAGTAAGTGTTAGATATGATAGCAGGAACTCACAAGTTTGTGTTAGATATGATAGCTGGAACTCACAAGTAAGTGTTAGATATGATAACAGGAACTCACAAGTAAGTGTTAGTTAGATATGATAACGGGAACTCACAAGTAAGTGTTAGATATGATAACAGGAACTCACAAGTAAGTGTAAGATATGATAGCAGGAACTCCCAAGTAAGTGTTAGATATGATAGCAGGAACTCACAAGTTTGTGTTAGATATGATAGCTGGAACTCACAAGTAAGTGTTAGATATGATAGCAGGAACTCACAAGTGTTAGATATGATAACAGGAACTCAAGTAAGTGTTAGATATGATAACAGGAACTCACAAGTAAGTGTTAGATATGATAGCAGGAACTCACAAGTTTGTGTTAGATATGATAGCTGGAACTCACAAGTAAGTGTTATATATGATAGCAGGAACTCACAAGTAAGTGTTAGATATGATAACAGGAACTCAAGTAAGTGTTAGATATGATAACAGGAACTCACAAGTGTTAGATATGATAACAGGAACTCACAAGTAAGTGTAAGATATGATAGCTGGAACTCAAGTAAGTGTTAGATATGATAGCAGGAACTCACAAGTAAGTGTTAGATATGATAGGAACTCACAAGTAAGTTTTAGATATGATAGCAAGAGCTCACAAGTAAGCGTTGGTTAGATATGATAGCAGGAACTCACAAGTAAGTGTTAGATATGATAACAGGAACTCACAAGTAAGTGTTATATATGATAGCAGGAACTCACAAGTAAGTATTAGATATGATAGCAGGAAAGTAAGTGTTAGATATGATAGCAGGAACTCACAAGTTTGTGTTAGATATGATAACAGGAACTCAAGTAAGTGTTAGATATGATAACAGGAACTCACAAGTAAGTGTTAGATATGATAACAGGAACTCACAAGTAAGTGTTAGATATGATAACAGGAACTCACAAGTAAGTGTTAGATATGATAGCAGGAACTCACAAGTAAGTGTAAGATATGATAGCAGGAACTCGCAAGTAAGTGTTAGATATGATAGCAGGAACTCGCAAGTAAGTGTTAGATATGATAACAGGAACTCACAAGTAAGTGTTAGATATGATAGCAGGAACTCACAAGTAAGTGTTAGATATGATAACAGGAACTCACAAGTAAGTGTTAGATATGATAGCAGGAACTCACAAGTAAGTGTTAGATATGATAGCAGCAACTCACAAGTAAGTGTAAGATATGATAGCAGGAACTCACAAGTAAGTGTTAGATATGATAGCAGGAACTCACAAGTAAGTGTTAGATATGATAACAGGAACTCACAAGTAAGTGTAAGATATGATAGCAGGAACTCCCAAGTAAGTGTTAGATATGATAGCAGGAACTCACAAGTTTGTGTTAGATATAACAGGAAATCAAGTAAGTGTTAGATATAACAGGAACTCACAAGTAAGTGTTAGATATGATAACAGGAACTCACAAGTAAGTGTTAGATATAACAGGAACTCACAAGTAAGTGTTAGATATGATAACAGGAACTCACAAGTAAGTGTAAGATATGATAGCTGGAACTCAAGTAAGTGTTAGATATGATAGCAGGAACTCACAAGTAAGTGTTAGATATGATAGCAGGAACTCACAAGTAAGTGTTAGATATGATAGCAGGAACTCACAAGTAAGTTTTAGATATGATAGCAAGAGCTCACAAGTAAGCGTTGGTTAGATATGATAGCAGGAACTCACAAGTAAGTGTTAGTTAGATATGATAGCAGGAACTCACAAGTAAGTGTTAGATATGATAGCAGGAACTCACAAGTAAGTGTTAGATATGATAGCAGGAACTCACAAGTAAGTGTTAGATATGATAGCAGGAACTCACAAGTAAGTGTTAGATATGATAGCAGGAACTCACAAGTAAGTGTTAGATATGATAACAGGAACTCACAAGTAAGTGTTAGATATGATAGCAGGAACTCACAAGTAAGTGTTAGATATGATAGCAGGAACTCACAAGTAAGTGTTAGTTAGATATGATAGCAGGAACTCACAAGTAAGTGTTAGATATGATAGCAGGAACTCACAAGTAAGTGTTAGATATGATAGCAGGAACTCACAAGTAAGTGTTAGATATGATAGCAGGAACTCACAAGTAAGTGTTAGATATGATAGCAGGAACTCACAAGTAAGTGTTAGATATGATAGCAGGAACTCACAAGTAAGTTTTACATATGATAGCAAGAGCTCACAAGTAAGCATTGGTTAGATATGATAGCAGGAACTCACAAGTAAGTGTTAGTTAGATATGATAGCAGGAACTCACAAGTAAGTGTTAGATATGATAGCAGGAACTCACAAGTAAGTGTTAGATATGATAGCAGGAACTCACAAGTAAGTGTTAGATATGATAGCAGGAACTCATTAGTGTTAGTGTTCAGTTTGTGCAATTCAATATAGCTTTGGCATAACCTCAGATAACAACATTTTGGCTCAACCCCAGTCAGTTCCTTCTCAAATGCTACAATATATTATTGTTGTCTAATAAATCATGAATGTGATCCAGCATGCCATTCTAACTGTTATAAGGTGAACAACCTCGTTATTCAGTTGCCCCTATATCCGTCAGTCACTTGTTATGCCTGCCTCAGCTCGGATAGCCACACAGTTTATGTTATACCTGCATCATCTCAGATAACCATACAGTTTATGTTATACCTGCATCATCTCAGATAGCCACACAGTTTATGTTATACCTGCATCATCTCAGATAGCCACACAGTTTATGTTATACCTGCCTCATCTCCGATAACCACACAGTTTATGTTATACCTGCATCATCTCCGATAGCCACACAGTTTATGTTATACCTGCATCATCTCCGATAAACATACAGTTTATGTTATACCTGCATCATCTCAGATAACCACACAGTTTATGTTATACCTGCATCATATCAGATAGCCACACAGTTTATGTTATACCTGCATCATCTCTGATAGCCACACAGTTTATGTTATAACTGCATCATCTCAGATAACCACACAGTTTATGTTATACCTGCATCATCTCAGATAACCACACAGTTTATGTTATACCTGCATCATCTCAGATAGCCACACAGTTTATGTTATACCTGCATCATCTCAGATAACCACACAGTTTATGTTATACCTGCATCATCTCAGATAACCATACAGTTTATGTTATACCTGCATCATCTCCGATAACCATACAGTTTATGTTATACCTGCATCATCTCAGATAACCATACAGTTTATGTTATACCTGCATCATCTCCGATAACCACACAGTTTATGTTATACCTGCATCATCTCAGATAGCCACACAGTTTATGTTATACCTGCATCATCTCACATAGCCACACAGTTTATGTTATACCTGCATCATCTCAGATAACCATACAGTTTATGTTATACCTGCATCATCTCGGATAGCCACACAGTTTATGATATACCTGCATCATCTCAGATAACCATACAGTTTATGTTATACCTGCATCATCTCAGATAGCCACACAGTTTATGGTATACCTGCATCATCTCAGATAACCAAACAGTTTATGTTATACCTGCCTCATCTCCGATAACCACACAGTTTGTTATACCTGCATCATCTCAGATAACCACACTTTTTATGTTATACCTGCATCATCTCCGATAACCATACAGTTTATGTTATACCTGCATCATCTCAGATAACCATACAGTTTGTTATACCTGCATCATCTCCGATAACCATACAGTTTATGTTATACCTGCATCTTCTCACATAACCATACAGTTTATGTTATACCTGCATCATCTCAGATAACCACACAGTTTATGTTATACCTGCATCATCTCAGATAGCCACACAGTTTGTTATACCTGCATCATCTCAGATAGCCACACAGTTTATGTTATACCTGCATCATCTCAGATAACCACACAGTTTATGTTATACCTGCATCATCTCAGATAACCACACAGTTTATGTTATACCTGCATCATCTCAGATAACCACACAGTTTATGTTATACCTGCATCATCTCAGATAACCACACAGTTTATGTTATACCTGCATCATCTCAGATAGCCACACAGTTTATGTTATACCTGCATCATCTCAGATAACCACACAGTTTATGTTATACCTGCATCATCTCAGATAACCACACAGTTTATGTTATACCTGCATCATCTCAGATAGCCACACAGTTTATGTTATACCTGCATCATCTCAGATAGTCACACAGTTTATGTTATACCTGCATCATCTCAGATAGCCACACAGTTTATGTTATACCTGCATCATCTCCGATAACCACACAGTTTATGTTATACCTGCATCATCTCAGATAACCACACAGTTTATGTTATACCTGCATCATCTCCGATAACCATACAGTTTATGTTATACCTGCATCATCTCCGATAACCACACAGTTTATGTTATACCTGCATCATCTCAGATAGCCACACAGTTTATGTTATACCTGCATCATCTCAGATAACCATACAGTTTATGTTATACCTGCATCATCTCCGATAACCATACAGTTTATGTTATACCTGCATCATCTCAGATAACCATACAGTTTATGTTATACCTGCATCATCTCCGATAACCACACAGTTTATGTTATACCTGCATCATCTCAGATAGCCACACAGTTTATGTTATACCTGCATCATCTCAGATAACCATACAGTTTATGTTATACCTGCATCATCTCCGATAACCATACAGTTTATGTTGTACCTGCATCATCTCAGATAGCCACACAGTTTATGTTATACCTGCATCATCTCCAATAACCACACAGTTTATGTTATACCTGCATCATCTCAGATAACCACACAGTTTATGTTATACCTGCATCATCTCAGATAGCCACACAGTTTATGTTATACCCGCATCATCTCAGATAGCCACACAGTTTATGTTATACCTGCATCATCTCACATAGCCACACAGTTTATGTTATACCTGCATCATCTCCGATAACCACAGTTTATGTTATACCTGCATCATCTCAGATAGCCACACAGTTTATGTTATACCTGCATCATCTCAGATAACCATACAGTTTATGTTATACCTGCATCATCTCAGATAACCTCACAGTTTATGTTATACCTGCATCATCTCCGATAAACATACAGTTTATGTTATACCTGCATCATCTCAGATAACCACACAGTTTATGTTATACCTGCATCATCTCAGATAGCCACACAGTTTATGTTATACCTGCATCATCTCAGATAGCCACACAGTTTATGTTATACCTGCATCATCTCAGATAGCCACACAGTTTATGTTATACCTGCATCATCTCAGATAGCCACACAGTTTATGTTATACCTGCATCATCTCCGATAACCACACAGTTTATGTTATACCTGCATCATCTCAGATAGCCACACAGTTTATGTTATACCTGCATCATCTCAGATAACCATACAGTTTATGTTATACCTGCATCATCTCAGATAACCACACAGTTTATGTTATACCTGCATCATCTCAGATAACCACACAGTTTATGTTATACCTGCATCATCTCAGATAACCACACAGTTTATGTTATACCTGCATCATCTCAGATAACCACACAGTTTATGTTATACCTGCATCATCTCAGAGAGCCACACAGTTTATGTTATACCTGCATCATCTCAGATAGCCACACAGTTTATGTTATACCTGCATCATCTCAGATAACCATACAGTTTATGTTATACCTGCATCATCTCCGATAACCATACAGTTTATGTTATACCTGCATCATCTCAGATAACCATACAGTTTATGTTATACCTGCATCATCTCAGATAACCATACAGTTTATGTTATACCTGCATCATCTCAGATAGCCACACTGTTTATGTTATACCTGCATCATCTCCGATAACCATACAGTTTATGTTATACCTGCATCATCTCAGATAACCACACAGTTTATGTTATACCTGCATCATCTCAGATAGCCACACAGTTTATGTTATACCTGCATCATCTCAGATAGCCACACAGTTTATGTTATACCTGCATCATCTCAGATAGCCACACAGTTTATGTTATACCTGCATCATCTCCGATAACCACACAGTTTATATTATACCTGCATCATCTCAGATAACCATACAGTTTATGTTATACCTGCATCATCTCAGATAACCACACAGTTTATGTTATACCTGCATCATCTCAGATAACCACACAG
>JAVTVY010006071.1:0-40084 GCA_036873755.1 Hanleya hanleyi
CCTCTACGTCGTACAAAATCTGGCTCAAGGTCTTGTCGGAATTTGACTATTGAATTAGGGCGACATCATCATCATCGGCCCTCGTGCGATGGATGGGAGTTCCCTCTGTCTCGATACTGGTGCCTACGGGCTTCTCTACCAGCAAACGTGGCTGCGGAACAGGGTGTCGTGTGCGTTGGTGTCGCAGCAACTGACTGGTCAGTTTGAAAAGCCGGCCACATTCTTCGCATGGACGCTTGGGTACTTCATGGCGTGCACGTGTGTGGCGCTGTAAATGATCCGGGCGCTGAAACGACGGTGTACATATCGTACAGTTATACCGGGCGGTTCCTTCGTGCTTGGTAGCCTCATGGCGGCGCAAGTCATGCAGACGAGTGAATGATTTCGAGCACGTAGTACAAGTGAACATCTTGGTGGTTGACAGAGTGTCTGATGAAACGGCCAGGCCGCTTCCCTTTTATAGCACGCTAGCTGGTATCATGTTCAGGCACCTCCGTGTCTCTTCGGTGATCTCCGTGACATCTTCGGTGACCTCCGTGTCCCGTGTCACGTGACCGGAACTGACCTTTGACCCCGGCGCGCAAATGGGCGTCAACGCCCGGTGGTGGTGGTGGGAACTCCCGTGTGGCAGAGCTCTTGGATCGGAGCTCTTGGAGCTCAAAGCCTGTGGAGCTCAGATCTCGGAAGTGACATTTGCATATGACCTCTGTGAGGTCACTTCCGCTTCCGTTCACGTGACCGGAACTGACCTTTGACCCGCCTGTGTGTATGCGTGTGTGTCTGTGTGTATGCGTGTTCGTGCAAGCGCGTGTGTATGTGTGTGTGTGTATGTATGCCTCTGTGTGTGTATGTGTATGCTTGTGTGTGTGTTTCTTGGATCGGAGCTCTTGGAGCTCAAAGCCTGTGGAGCTCAGAGCTCGGAAGTAACATTTGCATATGACCTTCCGCTTCCGTTCACGTGACCAGAACTGACCTTTGACCCCGGCGCGCAAAGGTGTAAAGGTTTCCACCGCGGTGGAAACCTTTGCGCGCCAGGGTCAAAGGTCAGTTCCGGTCAGGTGAACGGAAGCGGAAGTGACCTCACAGAGGTCATATGCAAATGTCACTTCCGAGCTCTGAGCTCCACAGGCTTTGAGCTCCAAGAGCGCCGATCCAAGAAACACACTCGCAAGCACACACATACACGCACAGAGGCATACATACACACACACACATACACACGCACTTGCACGCATACACCCAGACACACACGCATACACACAGGCGGGTCAAAGGTCAGTTCCGGTCACGTGAACGGAAGCGGAAGCGACCTCACAGAGGTCATATGCAAATGTCACTTCCGAGATCTGAGCTCCACAGGCTTTGAGCTCCAAGAGCTCCGATCCAAGAGGTCTGCCACACGGGAGTTCCCACCACCACCACCGGGCGTTGACGCCCATTTGCGCGCCGGGGTCAAAGGTCAGTTCCGGTCGCGTGACACGGGACACGGAGGTCACCGAAGATGTCACGGAGATCACCGAAGAGACACGGAGGTGCCCGAACATGATACCAGCTAGCGTGCTATAAAAGGGAAGCGGCCTGGCCGTTTCATCAGACACTCTGTCAACCACCAAGATGTTCACTTGTACTACGTGCTCGAAATCATTCACTCGTCTGCACGACTTGCGCCGCCATGAGGCTACCAAGCACGAAGGAACCGCCCGGTATAACTGTACGATATGTACACTGTCGTTTCAGCGCCCGGATCATTTACAGCGCCACACACGTGCACGCCACGAAGTACCCAAGCGTCCATGCGAAGAATGTGATCGGCTTTTCAAACTGACCAGTCAGTTGCTGCGACACCAACGCACACGACACCCTGTTCCACAGCCACGTTTGCAGGTAGGAGAGCCCGTAGGCATCAATATCGAAACAGGGGGAACTCCCACCCATCGCACGAGGGCCGATGATGATGTCGCCCTAATTCAACAGTCAAATTCCGACGACAAGACCTTGGGCCAGATTTTGTACGACGTGGAGGGCAAAGTACACTTCATGGACGAACCCATAAATGTTCCCAGCGATCTGTTACACGAAGACCATCCAGTGAGTGATATTTATTGGCGCCATTGGCCCATGATCCGGCACTGTTTCTACGGTCATCGCCCTATTCAAGATATCTACAATTTCCGACTGACTGACCTCACCCGTCTACGCAACTACGTGGAAGCCATCTTCAATGACCAAGCTACGTCCTTCAAATTAAATCTGGCGTTTGGT
Source organism: Hanleya hanleyi (assembly GCA_036873755.1). NCBI lineage: Eukaryota > Metazoa > Mollusca > Polyplacophora > Lepidopleurida > Hanleyidae > Hanleya > Hanleya hanleyi. The sequence goes on from JAVTVY010006071.1 coordinate 2,263, forward strand.
TATGTGCTGCAGCATAAGGACACAGACCAAGCCCGATATTTTTACCCAAGCAGTAACATCCGGGTATTTGACCAACCGTTTACCATCATTAACCGGGCGTCGCTAGAGACGATGCTGGAGAAACTGGATACCGTGGATCCCGTGGAATGTGCCCAACAACAACGCCCCAACACCAAGTGGACAGTGGAGAGTGTGACCAATGTTACGTTTTTCGTTACCAAGCTGACCGACCACCCCCATCGGCTGAATGCGTCACTCATGCACTGATGAATACCATAACATGCCGTACATACTCTATATGTCTACATGTTGATCGTTGACGTTACGGAGGTGACCGAAGAGACACGGAGGTTACCGAAGATGTCACGGCTCGGCCCTCGACTTGGGGATAGTTGAACTGAGTGTGCTAAAAATAGATGATCAGCTAGCGTGCTATAAAAGGGAAGCGGGCTGGCCGTTTCATCAGACACTGTGTCAGCCACCAAGATGTTCACTTGCACAACTTGCCAGAAGCAGTTTATTCGTCTGCACCACTTGCGCCGCCATGAGGCCTCCACCCACAGCGATGCACGGTATACTTGTATAATCTGCTCACGGTCATTCAATCGGGAGGATAATTTACTGCGCCATGAGAGGGCACTCCACGCGGGCGCGACGGAACAATGTAAGGATTGTGGTCAACTCTTCAACCGACGCAGTCAGTTAAGACGGCATCAGCGTTTGTTTCATGTCCCGTCTCTACGGTATGAGCGACAACTTCCCACTAAAGAGGCACCCAGGAGGGTCGGACCTAGTGAAGATAAGCCCGGGGAGACGAACGCCACTGGTGATGCGATGACGGAGAGCCCGCCTATACCCACAGTTCAGAAGATCCTGGATATCCAGTCGGACCCCACCGTTACGGTTTCGAGTCATACGCCTGACAACATCGAACATTTTCTGGACGAGCCCATAAATGTTCCTAGCGATCTCTTACCCGAAGATCATCCAGTGAGTGACATCGATCGGAGCCATTGGTCCATGCCACGGCACTGTTTCCACCGTCATCGCCCTATTCAAGATATCTACAATTTCCCACTGACCAACCTCACCCGTCTACGCAGCTACGTGGAAACCATCTTCAAAGATCAAACTACGGCCTTCAAATTGAATCTGGCGTTTGGTTATGTGCTGCAGCATAAGATGACGCGTGAATTGTGCTATTTCTATTCCAGTGCCATCAACCCAGTGTACGACCAGCCGTTTACCATCATTCACCGGAGGTCACTAGAGATGATGCTGGACCAAGTGGAACAATTGGATGTCTTGAGATGGGTCCAACAACAACGCCCCAACACCAAGTGGACAGTGGAGAGTGTGACCAATGTTACGTTTTTCCTTACCAAGCTGATCCACCACCGCCATCGGTTGAATGTATTCACCCATGCACTGATAGATACTCAGAATGCACAAACAACTATCTGAGGATATGTTGCCTCAACGGTATCCTGGGCTGCCCGACGATGATTAGAATAAACGGTTCAAAGCGAACATGGCCGAAGATGGAACTTTCTGAAATGGAGACTTCTGATTGGACAAGAATACATCTAACGGACAGGAACGATTATGACAGATGCAAATGGTGGCCTCTGATTGGACAAGAGTCTTCTTGAATTGTAAATATACCCAACGCGGCTCCCCCAGCGTGGATATGATGTAACATTGGGGAGAATAAACTATATGAAAAAACATCTTGTTGTTGTTCTCTCATGTCTCATCCTTGTTGTTGTTGTTGTACTGTCCCCGGTCTGTTAAGGCGTAACGACGGACGTCACTGCATTTCGAAGAATGAGTGACAATTCCATGGAATATCAGAGCTTCTGAGCTATTTCACCAGGGCATTGAAGCATTAAGAATGCCGTTGGTGGGCGTTGCTCCAAGATGACACCGCACACGACGCATTCGGACCAAGGATGGTGCATCTCTACACCAAATACTTTCCTTCACTGCCCCAAAATACCCGCTTTCGCTACTACTCGTACCGATGACGTCACATATGCTGCGGACATGCCTCAAATCGGGGTGTACACCCCGAGAGCTACAACATGACACCTCCCACGACGCATTCGGACCAAAGATGGTCCCGCTCTATCCCAAATATTATCCTTCAGTGCCCCAAAATGCACACTTTCGCTACTACTCGTAATGATGACGTCACCAATGACGTCACAGATGCTGTGAACAGCCCCGAAATCGGGGTCTACTCCCCGAGAGCTACAAAATGACACCTACCAGGACGCATTCGGACCTAGGATGGTCCATCTCTACACCAAATACCTTCCTTTCACTGCCCCATAATGCCCACTTTACTTACTACTCGTACTGATGACGTCACCGATGACGTCACAGGTGACGTGAACAGCCCTCAAATCAGGGTCTACACCCCGAGAGCTACAAGATGACACCTTCCAGGACGCATTCGAACCGTGAATAGCCCATCTCGACCCCAAATACCTTCATGTACTGCCCCAAAATGGCCACTTTACTTACTACGGCCAGACTGCGCATGCGCAGATTGACGCGACTTGCATTTAAAAACACGCCATCCTGACTCTACCCCACACAAGCTTCACTTTGACACCTTCCACGACCCATTCGGACCCATAGCGGTGCATCTCTACCCAAAACACACACCCACATACCCAAAAAATGCCTGCTTTCTCTACTACGGCCAGGCTGCGCATGCGCAGACTATTGAACACGGACGAACCATTAGTGTAGTCAAGTGCTCCTGTACGAGAGCTTCAAAATAAGACCTCATACGACACCATTGGACCATTAGTGGCCCACCTAAATCCCAACATGTCCACCCGTATGGACATATACACCCATAGCCATGCAGTATAGGCCTATGGGTCTACCCAGGCCTCGGTGACTTTTTCCAAAAATTTCACCGATTCGCTCCGGGACACTTCCTATCGTGTTCTAAATGACGAGACGTGAAAAACAAATCCAAACAACCATACCGCAAATGTATAGAAGTAGGTTTCCCAGGGGGACAAACATTGGACCTATACCCCCAGTATGGGACTATATGGGTCTATATGGGCTGTATGGTACTTTTTCAAAAATTTCACCGTTTCGTGCGGGGACACTTCCTATCATGTTTGTCTTGACGAGACTAAGAAAACAAATCCAAAAACCATACCGCAAATGTCTAGAAGTGGGTTTCCCAGTGGGACAAACATTGGTCCTATACCCCAGTATGGGACTATATGGGTCTATATGGGTCTCGGTGACTTTTTTCAAAAATTTCACCGATTCGCTCCGCGACACTTCCTATCATGTTTGTCTTGACGAGACTAAGAAAACAAATCCAAACAACCATACCGCAAATGTCTAGAAGTGGGTTTCCCAGTGGGACAAACATTGGTCCTATACCCCTAGTATGGGCCTATATGGGTCTATATGGGCTGTATGGTATTTTTTCACAAATTTCACCGATTCGCTTCGGGACACTTCCTATCATGTTCTAAATGACGAGACTAAGAAAACAAATCCAAACAACCATACCGCAAATGTCGAGAAGTAGGTTTCCCAGTGGGACAAACATTGGTCCTATACCCCCAGTATGGGACTATATGGGCTGTATGGTACTTTTTCAAAAATTTCACCGTTTCGCTCCGCGACACTTCCTATCATGTTTGTCTTGACGAGACTAAGAAAACGACACCCCACAACCTATACCGCAAATGTCGAGAAGTAGGTTTCCCAGGATGGTCCTATAACCCCCATACCCCATATAGGCATTTTCCGTAATTTAGGATAAAATCCGTGTTCCGTATTTTTTCAGGAAAAATGTTACATACACCCACCCTGAAACTAGGGGGAGATAACTCTATTGATAGGCAAGCCCCGTTAAGCCTGGCGACCTATATACCTCCATACCCCATATAGGCATTTTCCCGGATTTTTCGATAAAGTACGTGTTCCGGGGGTTTTTTCAGGAAAAATTTTACATGCACCCACCCATGACTGGATGTCCCTTCACGAATGCTTCACATTGATACCTCATATGACCCCATCGGCCCATTAGGGGCTCCCCTAGATCCCAAAACGTCTATTTCCATACCCTTTTCCCACAATTCCCTGTCTGGGCATGCGCAGAATGGTGACAACGCCCGAGCTGCTAGTCCAGTCAGATGCCCCTTCACGAATGCTTCACATGGATACCTCATATGATCCCATTGGACTATTAGGGGCTCCCCTAGCTCCAAAACATCTATTTTCATAACCTTTGGCCACCGCGCATGCGCAGAATGCCGATATTTCAACCCCACACCCAGCCCATTAGATGCCCCTTCACGAATGCTTCACTTTGATACCTCACTCGACCCCATTGGACCATTAAGGGCTCCCCTAGCTCCAAAACGGCTATGTTCATACACTTTGGCCACCGCGCATGCGCAGAATGCCGATATTTCAACCCCACACCCAGCCCATTAGATGCCCCTTCACGAATGCTTCACTTTGATACCTCACTCGACCCCATCGGTTCATTAGTGGCTCCCCTAGCTCCAAAACGTCTATTTCCATACCCTTTGGCCACCGCGCATGCGCAGAATGCCGATATTTCAACCTCACACCCAGCCCATTAGATGCCCCTTCACGAATGCTTCACTTTGATACCTCACTCGACCCCATCGGACCATTTTATCTAGGGACTACTTTTTCTCCGCGGAAGCTTTTTCCCGCGACCGCATCACCGCCAGGGCCGCATCACCGCGGAGGAATACATCCGCTTTTCCACAAAATTCAAGATGGCGGCCAAACTTTGGCAGATCGAGTTGTCTCCCTTGCGTCCAGAGTGTACAGATGGCGCCACCCTCAAAACCGCCCCGAAAATTTTTACATCCGGGTGAAATGTGAGTCAATTTCAGTAGACACTACTACTTCGGATGTGTTAGTGTTGGCAATTGAATTCCATTTTTTTATGGTCAGCTTATAAACAGAACTAAAAAAGAGAACACCGCGACATCTTACTGGCATAATTGGAAATTAACTTTACAGATTTTCTCTTGCAACAATCTAATGCGAGTGAAACACCGAGTATAGAACAAAGATTCATCCTGAGTTAATATTTTGACGAATTTATCCAAGTGGTCATCAGTCAGTGACAATGCAGATAATCACGACTTGATACATTGGACAAAACTGAGTCACATATCTGTCTTCCATATATAGTCGGAGTATCAGGCGAATTATATCATGCCAAGATGATTAGTGGAATAGCGGTCAGTCGAGTCTGGACGTGGAAATTATTTATAGACTATGACTGGCAAAGTAATGTTAGATCATGGAGCCTATTTTAGGCTCCATAGTTAGATATACTCGTCAGAAACGACCTTAAATGTTCAGTCGTTCTCAACAAAATAATTTATGCGTTGTATATACATCCGTACACATTGACAAGACGTGTATTTGTTTCTCACATCAAATCCCACTCCGACATGCCTTTTTCAGGAAAACTAACTAGGTTATTGCTAGAGTGAGGTGGTCAATGGTCGGTTTCCAGTAATGCAAGCAAGACATTGTGATTATCAGGTTCTCCGATTAGCATGAATAGCGGGTATATTTTGACTCAAGTGAAAGCACAGCCGACGGTCACGAGTCATCGACTCAGCTGATTTTTTGATTATAAGAAGTTCAGGGCTGTAACTGATAGGCCGTCGGAGTGTCACAAGATTTTTCCACAACCATGACGAGATTCATGCGACCACTAACACAAGCTATGAAGCGTATTATGTACACTATGATCGTGTGTTGCCATCATTACATCGGTTCGGCAAGACAGAACGGGCAAACGTGTACGCCACACGTCGGGATATTGATTAGCACGTCAGACGTCAACATTTTGGCTCATATATAGTGGGTTTATATTATTGAACAATACGTTAACCGTACAAGGCCTGGGGCCATAATGGTCCCCTACCAACCTTTTGCTTTATTTCCAGAACGATTCAAAACTAAGAGTTGACACCCTTTGACTTTTTTAGTTTATCATATTGGGGTCATTTTAAGCCTATTTTCATAACATCCCGGGCAGAGGATCATGGGCAAATTTAAAATGGCGGCCACGTGTCGTGCCCGAAAAATGATTTTTTTCGTAAATTTTTTGTCAGGAAAAGTAGGCAAAACTATTTTATTTCTCATCAGATTATTATTTAATAATTTATCATGCAATAGTTGCGAAGAAAACACTTAATTAAAAAACTTCGCAAAGTCTGTCAGAAAAATCAACAAAAATGCATGTTTTTCTAATTACGTCACTGTGACGTCATTATGACGGCCACCTTGGATCTCTTTACATTTTCCGGTATTTATAGTGTGGTAAGTTTCAACCCCCTATTTAAAGGGGTAAAACAAGTATTTAGGGGGGGGGGGGGGCGGGGGGCGAACCACCCACCCCAATGTCCCAAATACCCCAGGGCATATAGGGTTAACATACACTGAAAAAGGCGAATAGCACTGACTTCATCGCTTACGTGCAGTTCACTGAACTGCTGCGCAGATATTCATGTTGATACGAACACGCCTTCCGATTATTGACGAGGACACTCTTATGTCGACGACGGCAGACTTGGAAAAGGCTACATGTATTTGCCCCACCCACTATTTCAGAATGGTGTCGTAGCCATATTAAACTTCATATAATGGTGAAATATCTGACATTCGGTTTGAAAAATCTTTTATAAAACGCCGATTTTTTTCTTTAGATTCGCGCTGTTTGTGATACGTTGCATAAAGGTATCGAACTAATTCCGTGTAAGGAAGCGTCTCCATTGACCGTTTTTCCTTCAATCGAGAATTTTTGTTGTGTTTTTTTCCTCGAAGAAATCCTCACTCTATCCGGAATAGAAAAAAAAAAGAAAATCGTTTTCAAAATTCTCGATCGATTGTCTCGATATCGTTTTTTATTCGTCTTTGTTGACCCATCGAGAATCAGTGGTTTCGTGTTGATCGAGAGAATGTCGAGAAAGTTTGATCGAGAAAGCTTCGAGAGAATATCGCGAAACCATCGAGAGGCGAATGAATACAACTACGTCATTCACAGATTAACAGCTGTTACGCCGCTATATGTGAGGGTGCTACATAAAGTATATGCCCAAGTAAAATTGAGATTTATCTGCCGCTTTAACAGTGTAATGCTAACATACCATGTCGCCGCGATTTTAAAAGAGACTGCATTGAATTATCACATTTTCATAAGCTTTATTTTACCATATTTAATAAATGTAGTCCAGCGATTTTCAGTCCGGTTGAACATCTGATCGCCCAAACGATCCATCTTCGGTCTTGACTATTTAGAATCACAGGGAATATCGTCCGCATTATATCCTGTTTTCTTACATGTTCTATCTATTATACCGGACATATACATTGGGAATACACTTCTGTGAATTTATGTATCATAGGTCTATCAGTGAGGCCGAGCACATGCATGGGATATTTAGTTTTTGCATAATATTGGTAACCTGGTTCCCTACTCTACGGGTATATGTCAGCAATGTAACATGCTAGGCAGGATACCAGGCTAGGCGAAGTCAAAAGCGGCACTAATTTCAATCGGTTTTTAATCGTTTTCTCCACAGAGGATTCTCGACTGATTCGCGATATCGTTTTTCTTTCGAGATAAATAAAACGAAAGAAAACCGATTTCGCGAATTATTCGTTTTTTGTAAAAAAAATTCTCGATTCGTTCTCATCTTTGGAATTCGCGATATCGAGAAAAGATCACAGATTTCTCGATGAAAAACCGAACGATATTTGGATAGGCTTCCTAAGAGAGAAGGTCATTTAGCTTCAAACGATGCTGAAAAGACAACTCTTGATGATGCTATCTTCAAAAACTTATAACTGGTGTATATTTGTTAAGTACCATGTGGTCATTCTGCAGTGTTTGAAATATTAGCAGTTTATCTTCACGTTTTATGCACAGGGCAGGAACAACAACTTACCTTTGCCAGATAATAACACCAAAGTCATCGCCACCGCGGTCATCCGACATAAAAACATATTTTTGTGTAATTAACTCTCCACCACTGGTTGTACAGTAGGCCAAGTCTGACTAGTGAAAAGATTGGGCAGTCGACTATATTAATATTGCTGTATTTTCTTGTGTGAAATCTGATGAAATGCGGCCTATTCTTAATCAATTTGCTGCCTCATGTTTCATCCCTGTGTATTTGTCTTTCTTCCCACTGATATTTACTTGACTGTCTCGTGAGTAGTTGGCTTTTCATAACGGAATGGTATCCATCTGTGTCAACTAAGCATTTCGATTTTCATGCTGCTATGACAACTACCAGATTACAAGACATGCAGTCTGCAAAAGGTAAGGACAAGGATAAGGTAAAACGGAAAACGTTAACATATGAAAAGGAGGAAGGTGGACTTGAAATGGAGAACGCTTCCTCGTTTGCAAATAATTGAAAGTTAAATGGATAAAGAGAATGTCTCAAACCGGTACTTCACTTTCGAGCCTAGTGGATCGAGTCTAGAGCATGTTGGAAACCGAGCATAGAAACTCGGACCGAGTGGAATAGATGAAAAAAAAGAAATTCATTCTCGATTGATGTCGCAAGTAGTTGGTCTGAGTTTCTGCATTCTGAAGACATCGGTGTTCGATCGGATGTTTGTTTTTGGATTTTACTTCTTTCTCTGAATGGAAGACAATTTCCATGAGGTATAACAAAGGCGCACAGCACATACCTGATTTGACTGAATCAGCTGGCAAATTCGGTATCAAAAAAAAGAATTATATTCTGTATTATGCCATTGTTCACAATATTCTTGCTGAAACAAATCAGCGACTGAAAAGAGAGCCTCAAAGCATTAAATCGATACAGGTTAATCCATTTGAAAGAATTCTCAAACAAATTGTCTCAAATTCATTTATAAACAGCTGGTGAAAGCTAAAAAGGCAAAACCTGTGCATGTGAACACAGAGAATAAATTGAGTAGACAATTAACAATTGAAGAAGATAGCTGGCCAATAATATACAGGGACATCTTTATAACCACAACTGAAATCAAGAAGTTTCCAAGTGTTTCACTTTTCTTACTTCATTTTTGACATACTAAGGTTATGAATGCATACATTATATGTAAATAATATTGCATAATTTATATTTTCACAAGTCCGTAACATTGTCATGAGTGAATAATTTCTACATCATAAAAAAAAGCAGTCTGCAGAAATCTTTCAACACTTAAGTTCAGTTATATATGACGTTATAATAGTTGTATACGATTACAGAGAGACCCATTTAACGAACCACGTCCAAACACCTGGGGTAGTATTCTAACTCTACCTTGAGATAGAAGAGCGGAGAGGCTGCAAACGATCTCGGAGATGAATAATCGCTTCAGAATCTATGTAATAATATAATTGTAATTGAGATGTACTTGACCGTGGGTGAAGAAACAAGTCGCCGGGAGTTGCGATCGTAGACCAGGAAATAAGACAGAAATAGCACCGGTATAGTTATATGCGAGGCTGAATGCAAACCTCGTTTAAGGTAGTTTAAACAAATTTCTGCCTCTGTTCCGTGCCTAACACACGAGCTCTTGCCAAGTATTTTCTTCAATAGTTTAATGCCGGTGTGGAGGCTAAGAATGTCCGATGGCTAAGAGTGTCCGAGACCTATCTCCTGACCGAGCTAGACGACTTTTCTCCATATTGGGGAAAATGGTTCGTCCTTGGTTGCAATAGAAATGGATATGAAAAGGGATACTAATCACCAGGACATTCTTATCCATCATACCGGCGCAGATATACGAAGTTAAATGCAAACATGCCCGGAATGAACCGTACTTGGACTGTTAGGGAGCGCAGATTTACGGGGCTGGATGCAAACCTGATCAGTTGGGCAGTTTTCTGTCCTGTTGACCGAACGACAGACTTACCGAGTATTTCCGTATCAGATACCGTATACGTTCTGCTTTACGTCTCCCCATTTAGCGCTGTCAGGTCACAAGAACTGTACCAGAGTTGGCCAGAGGTCATCTGTCGTTACGATAATCGAATATGGCGAACGTATAACTGAGCGCATTGATATAAGCGGAGACTCGATATATCATTGACACACATTAATATGTGTAAATTACCACGTAGATACGTGAGTGTTGATAACGTTACATATAAATTAAACATGCGATTGATGAATAGTTGATTAGAGTAAGAACGGTTCATTGTAGTCACTTCGGATAATCTTTGGCTTCAGTCTTTGATTATCATTGCCGTCAATAGTTTCCTCTTTTGTCGTTTGCTTGGTTTACTGCTAAGGTTTGGACCTAGTCACAAAGGATATTGTGGCCAGTGTCTAATGTGTTCGGAGATATCTGTGGTGGTTTTTATTTAGATGTTAGTGATGTGAGTGGTCTTAGCCTTTTTAGGGACAGCAAAAACGTGCGGTACACCTCAAATCGCTGGTTCAGATTCAAAACCAAGTGTTTTTTGCACCGGATCACTGAAATTCCGAAATTAAGATATCTCTGGACTGGAGGTCATGATGGTTTGCTCCGGATTCAGCATGCAGGGCATGGCGAGTTATCTGTCGAACTATTTGTTGAACTAATCTAGCTCGAGGTCTTTGTGGATACCCGTTGAGGTGAATACCTGCTAAATATACTCCAGTTATATTTGGCTGTCTGTCGATATCATATTTGTGACACGTGTAATTAGGGTGGAGATACCAGTTTGCACTCAATTTGGTCGGTAGAACGTTAATTTTAATACAGGCCAGAGTGTTTAGACTTCCTGTACCTCTATGAAAGAAATTTGTTGGATCTCTTCTGCTTCCTTGGTTTAGGAGAAAACCGGGGTCGTCATCATCATCCTGTAAAACCAGGTATCATCTACCGTCATGTACCAGCATATGTGTTGGACCATTCATCTGTACGGCATTATGTCTTCTGTGTCAGTCGTTTATATGGCTGCAATGGGAGTGGGTGGATAGAGGAGATCCTATAGGTGATTCATGGACTTGTTCATACATGCCATCTTCTCATATAGAATATTTCTATTTGAGGCGCATTAGGCAGTTGAAACTTGGTGTCGAGGGTAAAGGTATAATCTCTTTCCTAGCGGACGATTTTCGCGTCGTCTTCCGGATAGCGAATAGGTCAAAACCAAGTCATTTCTTTTTTTTAATAAAATGCAGTCAGTATATTGGCTGTTCTATATCACTGCACAACATCAACCGAAGATATTCCTAAATCATCTACGTGGTATGTGAGAATGGCATCGAAGTTCACTTGGAATTTCTGTGAATCGCCTAGAGATCATTTGGGACACCTATGTCGTCTGTTCACGGGACAGTAACTGCGTAGACGGTTTGGAGTACCTTTGTAATCTTTATATATGTAGTCTGATGAGAACCAGGATATTCAGGTTATTAGCCTGTACATGTATAGATACAACGATAACCTTGAAGGGTTTGGAGCACCTACCCCGAAATAATGTCAGGCACTTTGGATACTCCTGGTATCTTCATTCCAGCGAATGGCCATGCAATTATTTTGGAACCTCCAGGAAACATTTGGGGTACCTTTTAGCCACCTAATTATTCGACGGATAGGCTTGAAACTTTTAATATATTGATGCTCTTCGCTTCCTGTGGTCCCGGTGGATGTAATTAAAGACGCCATCTCGTAGATCTTCTTGGGATTGGTACATGCACCAAGATGAGGCCCCGACTCTTGCTTGGTAGTCTCTGAAATGACCTGTCTGTTATTCAGTCTGTCATTCAGAACGGCACCCCTGGCGTCGCAGATAGGAACTATTGATGTCGTTTTGCAGGTCTCGCCGATATCAGATGATATACCAAGGGCGTAGTCCTAACTCCTCTTGTCAACTACTTGACAATAATCGCATATCCTTTCGATACCTTTTCGATATCCTGTAAGTGAAGTAGGTGCCACTAATTACTTTCGATTACGATTATGTGTAAGAGGTTTAAGCCATGCTGATCGCTCTTTTAGATTTCGTAGGCAAATAATTGCATCTTCAGTAGTAGTCGACCCGAATAACTAACTGCGCACTGCACAATACGTTATAAGACTTGGTACTTTGAAGATCAAATCCTGGAAAGGAATATCACCGTCTCAGGATATAATACTCAGAGTAGAGTACCAGAAAATCCTTATTTGGAACCCTAAACAAGCATATTGAATGTTGATGAATTTTGCAGTCTTGCTCGGTAGTCTCTGAAATGACCTGTCTGTTATTCAGTCTGTCATTCAGAACAGCATTCCTGGCGTCGCAGATAGGAACTATTGGTGTTATTTTTTTAGGTCTCGGCAATATCAGATGATACAACGCATATAAGGGAAGTGGGAAGAGGTGCCGACATACTGACAGAGTCACATGACTTCACAGTATAGTCTTCTGGTTAACCTATTCTAAAGCACATACCAAGAATCTAACGATTCGTGATATGTGTTGTATCTCAGGTACGCTTTTATTGTATCTGTTCATGTGGAAACTTGGATGACTTGACCCCACGGCCCCTAACACCAGCATAAGCGGTATTAGATACAAATATAGAGAGCTATGATGGAAATGCTCTGAAACTCGTATATTGGTAATTGGTTAGCTGTGTCGCTGCGACAAATCGTACACTGGTTATTGGTGAGCTGTATCGTCGTCAGATGAAAATGACGGCATTTAACACAAAAGGCTAGTCTGTAAGGCCCGATGTCGACCCAGCATCAACTTCCCACAATGCCAACATATATCAAAGACAAAAAGGTCTGTACAGGGGGCGGGCCTCGGGGACGAAACGTCCACCAGCAGAATCTCGCCATATACAGGTAAAAATTACAACGCATATAAGGGAAGTGGGAAGAGGTGCCGACATGCTGACAGAGTCAGCATGGTAAAAGTAAACTAATAATCTATTTAACACAATTCGGGTATGCTGAATTAGAAAATCGCTGTTACTAAAATATCTTTTGCAATTAAGGACCGGAAATGGCGTATCAAGGATGACCGCACAAAACACGATTTTCTGACATGTCCACGTCATCTGTGACGTCATTGGTGACTTCATCAGTACGCGTGGTACGAGTTTAGGGATACGTAGGGATGTGTTTGAGAGACTGAAGAACCATTCTTGGTCCGAATGGGACGTGTGGGGTATCATAGTGAAGCTTTCGTGGGACAGCGTACGTCCGACTGGTCTGGCGTGTCGCGGAAGTAGGGGATATGGCGCGCATTCACAGACACTCCGATTTCCAAACACCTAACTGCCCCATCCCCGAGCTCCGAGCTCCCGACGCCCCATTTCCGAGCTTCGAGCTCCGAGCACCCAACTGTCCCATCCCCGAGCTCCGAGCATTTGCATATAAACACGACATACATCTGTGAAAGCTTCATTATACGCCGGGCGTCCGTGAAGCCATGGTTTACGCATGTCACTTGTGTGTTCGAAGTCATTTTCCACTCCATTTAATCTACGTAGACATTTGCTTTCCATATATGATAATCGTTTAGAGCCAATCCATATCATGGAACGGAGTTCCGATAACGAGCAAACTCAAAGTACGCGCGTAGAACGATCAACACCTACGTTACACACGAGAGTATTATAGCATCCCTATACGATGACGATTAGCGGTCCTACGGGATGTGGAAAGACATCATGGGTGATGAAATTCTTAGAAGAAGGGCCCCTCAGCTATACCCGTATAGTTTGGTGTTATAGGCAGTGGCAGTCCGCCAATGAAACTACAAGATCACAGAATGTGAGCTTCGTTCCAGGGATTCCTCACGATATCGATTAAGCGTATTTCTGTGACCCCGAGCAGACCAACGTGGTAGTGTTAGATGATCTGATGAATGCGGCCATGGACAATTCACACGTTGTCGACTTGTTTACCAAAGGATCCCATGATCGCACTCAGTTCGTCATCTGTTTGACCCAGAATCCCTTTCCTCAAGGGAAGGCGTCCAGAGATATTGCCTTGAAATGCCAAAACTTTGTGTTGTTCTCCAATCCCATCGACAGAGCACAAATCCGTGTGTTTGGCAGTCGAATTTATCTTCAGAACATCGACCATATCATGCAGGCGTTTCAAGGTGCGACAAGTCGTCCGTACGGTTACCTGTTCGTAGATTTAATAGTTCATACCCCCGAAGATCACCGGTTGACGACCCATCTGTTACCCGGCGAGGGGTCACCACAACGTCATATATCCCTACATGATCCACCGAGTCCACACCTGGCAGCACCCGTCCAGCAGTAGCAGCCCACCCCCATGCAGCGTGTCCCCTTCATACCATCAGCCCCGGAATATCACCCAACCGTGTAGGACCATCCCAAACCCGTACAAAGGAATGAACACAATGTGCACTCGAGGCTATGGAAGCATTTGTTCAGAGAAAGTATGGACTTCGAGATGAGCGAGACGTTGGGGGCCACACAGGGTATTCGAAAGAGGAAGCCGCAATTTTAGCCCATAACACATTGGCACCCAGACTACGACGGGCTTTACGTCAGCAGTATGCCCACCTAGTGACCCATATAATATTGCCGGACAAGGACCCGGTCAATATGGAAATCGAAAGAACAGCGTCGATGTTGAAAACCTCGGGCATGAACTGGAAAGCGACGTATGTCATAGTAATAGCACAAAAGAAACATTTGTTTGAACGGCGTCAAGGCGTTAAGATAGAGCGTTGAGACGAGCGTTAAGGCGTAACGACGGGCGTTGACGGACGTCATCGCATTTTGATGAATAAGTGTCAATTCCATGAAAATCAGAGCTTCTGAGCTATTTCACCAGGGCGTTGAAGCGTTAAGCTGGGCGTGGGCAGGCGTTACTGCCTATGAAAGCAAGTGTATTACCAAAATACACACAGTCGACGTTCAACCGTCAACATGGCTTATACTTGCTCTGAGTGCGAAAAGTACGTTCACCAGACGTTACGATGTCATGCGATACGAGAGGAATATACATGGGATATACACCACGAGGAGTACTTTGAGGCGGATGCTGATACAGAGACTGCTGAGAGTCCAACGACTGATACAGAAACAGAGACTGCTGAGAGAGAGTCTATCTACTGATACGGAGAGTTTTATTTCAGTCAGCCTACATCCCATGGCAGTGAGGAAGAACCTACCATCTGGAATAGTATTGTGCATGAAGCTATTAATAGCTATGATGCGCTAATCGAAGACGCCGGACAGGATAACTTTCAACTGGCGTACATCCAAATACGCCCCTGTCTCAGGAAAAGAGCCACGGTCATCTATGAACGGTATAGTCTGCTCCCGGTTGAAATGAAAGGCGATATTTCAATTATTTTGACAATGGCGTTACCACACAAGCGTTAAATCTGCTCATGTCACGCTGAATGTGTTCCTGGAACTGAATTAACGAGGAAAGTTCAAACTACAAATAAAGAGAAGGAAGGTTAGAAAAACTGGCAGAACAAGCTGAGTAGCTAGCAGGTCCTCCGCCAAGTAGCCTGTTTGAGAGCATACAGCATATACGCTTCCAATATCTCCTCAAATATAACTTGGAAAGTTGATATGTGTATGTGGAAAGAGACATTCATCTGGAATTGTTGAGACAATTTGAGGAGGTTTGGGAAGCAGTAATGGGTAGTGTAACACTGGAATGTAAGTCTGTAGTTGTATATGGATTTGTGGATGATGATGTTTATAAATCGATGAGTGGAATAGATCAAGATATCGCTTTTCACAACACAGATGGGTACAATATGGGTGAGTGAAATCCAAGATGGTCAATGGCAGCCATCTTGGATTACATACTACCTCAATGAAAATCAATACCAATCGCTGTCTAACTGATGTGAAGCACCGCCTTGAGTTTGAAGTCGATTGGTCGAACTGTTCCCGAGATATCGCGTTCACAAGATGTGGGATGGACAGAATCCAATATGGTCAATGGCAGCCATCTTGGATTATGTACCTCAGTGAAAACCAAGTTGATTGGTCAAATTGTTGTCGAGATATCACGTTCACAAGATCCGAGACGGATGGAATCCAATATCGTTAATGGCAGCCATCTTGGATTATGTACCTCAGTGAAAATCAATACCAATGGCCGTCTAATTGATGTGAAGCACATTCTCAAGTTTGAAGTCGATTGGTCGAACTGTTCTCGAGATATCGCGTTCACAAGATGTGGGATGGACAGAATCCAATATGGTCAATGGCAGCCATCTTGGATTATGTACCTCAGTGAAAACCAATACCAATGGCCGTCTAACTGATGTGAAAAACCTCCCAAGTTTGAAGTCGATTGGTTGATTTGTTTTTGATATATCGTGTTAAGAAGATGTGAAACGGAGTGAATCCAATATGGTCCATGGCAGCCATCTTGGATTACGCATCTCAGTGAAAATCAAAACAATGGCCGTTTAACTGATGCAAAGCACATTCTCAAGTTTGAAGTGGATTGGTCAAACTGTTGTCGAGATATCGCGTTCACAAGATGTGGGATGGACAGAATCCAATATGGTCAATGGCAGCCATCTTGGATTACGTACCTCAGTGAAAATCAATACCAATGGCCGTCTAACTGATGTGAAGAAGCTTTCCAAATTTGAAGTCGATTGGTTGAATTGTTCTCGAGATATCGCGTTCACAAGATCTGGGACGGATGGAATCCAATATGGTCGATGGCGGCCATCTTGGATTACGTACTTCAGTGAAAATCAATACCAATGGCCGTCTAACTGATGTGAAGCACCTTCTCAAGTTTGAAGTCGATTGGTCGAATTGTTCTTGAGATATCGTGTTCACAAGATGTGGGACGGACAGAATCCAATTTGGTCGACGGCGGCCATCTTGGATTACGTACCTCAGTGAAAATCAATACCAATGGCCGTCTAACTGATGTGAAGCACCTTCTCAAGTTTGAAGTCGATTGGTCGAATTGTTCTCTAGATATCGCGTTCACAAGATGTGGGACGGACGGACGGAAGGACGGACGGAGGGACGGACGGAAGGACGGACGGAGGGACGGACGGAAGGACGGACGGAAGGACGGACGGCTAGCATTTCCAAGTCCTCCCACCACTTCGTGGCGGAGGACAAAAATACAAATGCGGTTATATGGAGTGATGACGTCACTGTCATCCGAGCAACCGTCACCATTCGGTTGGCATATCTGATAGAGTATGTCGCAGCTTAACAGTTATGTGTAGAAAGTTTCACCTTGTGAGCGTAGCGTGCAAGATCTATGGCGTTTCGTTTCGTAACTTGTGCCTAATTCCGCTAAACCCGGGGCTAGGGGCCTTATGAACCCATGTACTTCAAGATCCTCATGGTGCCCATATGAGCAGTCACAATCAAAGCGTGACTGAGATACATCATTCTCTAGATGACAACTTTACAACGATTATTATGGATTAAGAATGCTATCAGCGATACGGACTTTATATTTTTGGAACATCACGATGTCTTGTCGGCATCATTGAAAACTGTTGACCGCTTCTCTCTTGCAGGAAACTAGCCTATGTTTATGTATACTATGATTGTCTTTTTGAATTTGGTGCTCATACTTTTATATGGAATATGGAATAGGTCTTTGGATTATGGACGCGGATATTCTTTAATGGACGACGGCTGAATTATGAATAACGGACTAGACGCTTGTAATTTGATACATACCATTTGATACTCACCAACTTGCCCAAATCAGGGTTTCAGGTAATTCCTTACAACGTTAATCAATTTTAATTAACAAATTAGCTGTAACCGTGAATTTGTAATGCATTTTTATTGCTTATTATTTTCAACGAACTCATAGCAATATTTCATCCTCTGCATTGGCTTCAGGGACCCCTGATTCAGTCCAAGGGTGATCGCCGATATATAGGTGTGAATCAATTGTTACATTTTGGCTATTTTGACGTTATGTTTTAATTAACAATTTTTGGAATGTTAACGTGGAAAGATATTCTGGTAACAAGCAGATTCGGATTCAGCACCCTTGAAATATCATAAAACAACTTGTTACCAGCTTGTACCAAAAAAATGCCTCAGGAACATTTTCTAGAGGCTTCTTCTGCATTCTCCACCTGTCTATATTGTATCTCAGGTACGCTTTTATTGTACCTGTTCATGTGGCAACTTGGATGGCATGACCACATGGCCCCTAGCACCCGCATAAGCGGTATTAGATACAAATCTAGAGATCTATGATGGAAATGCTCTGACAACTCGTATATTGGTAATTGGTGAGCTGTGTCGCTGTGACAGCTCTGCAAATGACGGCATTTAACACAAAAGACTAGTCTGTAAGGCCTGATGTCGACCCAGCATCAACTTCCCACAATGCCAACATATATCAAAGACCAAGGACGAAGTCCTAACTCCTCTTGTCAATTACTTGACAATAATCGCATATTCTTTCGATACCATTTCGATATCCTGTAAGTGCAGTAGGTGCCACTAATTACTTTCGATTACGATTATGTGTAAGATTACAAGCGTCTAGTCCGTCATTCATAATCCAGCCGTCGTCCATTAGAGAATATCCGCGTCCATAATCCAAAGACCTATTCCATTCTCCATATAACAGTATTAGCACCAAATTCAAAAAGACAATCATAGTATACAAAAACATAGGCTTGTTTCCTGCAAGAGGTTTAACCCTATCTGGTCTGGGCTTTTTGGGATCTGTCCAGGCCTGGGCGGGGGGTTGGGGGCGAAATGGCCACCCCTCCCCTAAATTATTTTTCTTACCACTTGAGCCAGGGGGCTGAAACTTATTACACTATACCCTTGGGTCAAGCTCTGCCAGAAAATGTAAAAAAATCCAAGATGGCCGCTTTGATGACGTCCCAGTGAGGTCATTTTCAAAAACGGCATTTTTTGGTCGATTTATCGGTCAGATTTTCCGAATTTTTTGTTTTTGGAATTTCTCCAAAAACACTGTATGAAAAATTAGCAAATATTAATGTGATATGAAATAAAATAGGTTTTGCCCACTTTTCATCTCGGAAAAGCAGGAATTTTGAAGAAATATGACAATAACATCATTTTTCTGGTAACCCACATGGCCGCCATCTTGGGGGGGGGTTATGCAAATAGGCTCAAAATGACCCCAATAAGATAAGATATAAAGTCACGGAGTTTCAGCTTTCCACTTTTTGCCGTTCCGGAGATAGTGCAGAAAGTTTGGTAGGTGGGCCATAATGGCTCCCCCCAGGCCAGGTAGGGTTAAGCCATGCTGATCGCTCTTTTAGATTTCGTAAGCAAATAATTGCATCTTCCGTAGTAGTCGACCCGAATAGCTAACTACGCGCTACGTTTTTCAATGTCACATTTTGAATCGAGTTTTGAACTCGATTGTTTTTTGAATGCGATATCACATACAGTACCGACCAGATTAAAGGTTCGCCTAACGGGCTCATCTAACGGACTAACGCGCTCCAAATTAATGCGCTCAGTGGGAGGCCTAACACGCTCCGAAACGCGCTCGAAAACTCCTAACGTACGTCTAACGGTCTGCTAACGTTCTCTTTATTCTATGTAACGCGCTCGGACAATGTGCAGGTCTAGCAGCTGCCAGACGCGACAGCGGGGGTTGGTAACGTGCTCTTTGTTCAACCTAACGCCCTCGGAGAAATTGGCATGCTGGTTACACTAACGTGCGCTTTGCCCGACCTAACGCACTCGCGGGACGAATATGACCAACGAAACCAATGAGGCATACAGCTACGTAAGCTGGAAGATAGGAAATGATATAATTAATTAGACATCTTCTTTTCAATGGCGATGACAAGCTAATAAATTTGATTGCATCGACACTAAAAATAATTGCCCCCGAACTAGAATTACTGGTAGTATCCGAAACATCAAGATATATCTCATAATGTCGGGTTTGTCCATATTCGTTCTGCGAGCGCGTTATGTTGGCCAAAGAGCACGTTAGTGTAATAGTCACAGTTATCCTAGAGCGTTAGGTTGAACAAAGAGCACGTTAATAACGCATATGGCTTGTCAGGGTGAACTAAAAATAATGTCTCGGGACACAATGTCTATTTTTATATGTTTTTCTTGAGAAAAATATGTCATACCGGAGTTGCAAATCAGGAAAAAAATATGCTAGCTAGGTTATTAGATAGTAGCCGGACATTATCGGATATGATTCCCTTTTATGCAGAGCTTATCAGCTACTCGGCCTGCCATTTACACGATGACAGATTACCTTGGTATATTTTCTCAAACCTGATCGCCTCATATCCATGTATCTCGCGCAGGTTTATGAATAAATGATTTTGATCCTTCCTAAAAGGCGATCAGAGTCATAACCAAACCCGTGTGTCGGATGTACTCAGATAATTTTGCAAGATCATTATCATTTGTTTCTGATGCAGCTCTTATATAATGAGAAGGTTTTCGCCATTTCATATTAATAGTAGCCACAGCTGTTCCTTAGCCACCCCCCCAACACACACACACACACACTCCTACGCACACACTCCTACACACACACACACACACACGCACACACAGACACACACACACACACACCCACACTCCTATGCCCACATACGTTCCTTATTAGGTGTGTGTTTATAATTGTGCAACATTGTAGCGATCGTGGTGCAACATTGTAGCGATCGTCAACAATGTTTACAATGATGTTGCAACAATGTTTTTTGTTGTTGACGAACGCTCTTGTCGTAACAATGTTGCATAGTAACCTCGTCAAAAAAGACACTTTTTTAATCAAAAACTGTTTTAGAAACATCGTTTCTTATAGAAGAAACTTCTTTAAAAACATCGTTTCTTATATTTAAAATGACATTCTTAGTTGGAGTTCGATTATTTCAAAAGATTTTATCCTTATTAGGTCTCCAGAAAGTACTTGATAGGGAATAGATTGCACGTTAAAGTACTTGATAAGGATACATTCGTGTACCCCCCCACACACACACACACGCGGGCACACGATAGGTCTGAAGGGAGTGAATAAGATACTTGTCAATCAAGGTGGACAGATGAAATATAAATGGGAAAAAGACAGATCGAGAAATTGTCACGATACTAGATCTGACAGCGGTGGTCATTAATGTGCTCTTTGTTAAGCATAACGCACTCGGAGAAACTGGCATGCAGGTTACTGAAACGTGCAATTTATTTGACATAACGCCCTCGCAGAGTGTTGTCAGGCAAATCATTGAGGCATACATCTCCCTGTCCTATAATATAGAAAATGCTAGAATTAATTAGTTCGTTGTCCTCGTTTCAATAAAGATGACAGGCGAATAAATTCGATTACAGTCAAAACTGAATATAAATCCAGTCGAACTGGAGTTACTGGTAGTATCCGATAAGTGAACATATACCTCATCATGTCGAGTTTGTCTATATATTCGTTCTGCGAGTGTGTTACGTTGGACAGAGGGAAAGTTAGTGTAATCATCACAACACTTATTCGAGGGCGTTCGGCTGAACAAAGAGAAGATTAATAACCTAACTGACTCGACAGAGTGAACGGAAACAATGCCCCAGTACACAAGGACTATTTTCGTATGTTTCGCTTGGGAAAATATGCCGTACATGAGTTGCAAATAAAGCAAAAAATATCCTAGCTAGGTTATTAGATAGGAGC
The DNA here is from genome assembly GCA_036873755.1 of Hanleya hanleyi. NCBI lineage: Eukaryota > Metazoa > Mollusca > Polyplacophora > Lepidopleurida > Hanleyidae > Hanleya > Hanleya hanleyi. Next base: position 23,908 of record JAVTVY010006071.1, read on the forward strand.
CGGACATTATCGGACATATCCAGAGTTACGCAGTTATGACGAGGACCAAAAAGAGTGTCCGATGAAGCAATGCCGAATATAAAGGAATCGTACAAGCTAAGCTGACAAGTTACCCAATTAGGTGAGAAGAGAAGAAAGGGTTTATTGGTGAAGTTACGCTGGCAAAGAGGGGAAAATTACTGACAAAGTTACACAGTTACCTTCTCAGAAAAAGACACACTGCGAACAAAATTGTGTTGAAGCCATTTTAGCACCAGAATTGAATTGAAAATAACACAAGTTGGGTTACAATCAACACCGACGTGTATTGAACTCAACAAGACTTTGTGTTGATATATGAAATTCACAAAATCAGTTAGAACAACACAATTATTTTCTCAGTGCAGGTCTATAAAATTTACGCTGTCAGAAAAAAAGAGAGGCCGATATAGCTCTTACACAGTTACGCTGAGAAAAAGATAAAGGACCTTACGAAGTTACGCATTTACCCTTGAGTGAAATGAACTGGTCCATCACTGGAGTTACGCAGTTACATGTAAGCTGAGAGAAAAAAGTGAAATTCGCCGAAGTTACGCACTTACGCTCTCAAGAAAGAGATGTCTATAGCTGGAGTGAGCAAAAGAGAAAGGATCTGTCGAAGTTAGACAGTTACGCTGAGCAAAAATTAAAAAAATCTTCACTCGCCAATCTGTTTTGCTAGAATTTGAGTTAGACTGATTGAATTTCATCGATATTCGGAAGTAAATTTTGATTGTCAACGAGAATCGATCCCACGGCCCTTCGAATATGTATGTTTTGATTGTAATGACTTTGTCATAACGTACTATGAATCTAAAAACCAAAACACGGAACTGAAATATCAGGTAAAGGGAGGAATTAATCGATGAAAGTGCATGGGCAAATGCATAGAAACGAAAAGAAAGAAAACTTGGGCGGGGAGTGGAGATGGAAGCGCACACAGTTCTGCCAGCAAATGAGAACTCGACCGTACTTAACATTATAAATCATTCATGTCATTGAACGCTGAAAAATAAAAGTATATATATTTTCATTCATATATTTGAGTCTAATCCTACTGCGTGCTATAGTTATATTAAGTTAGAATGACGGTGAAGGCACGAAGCGTATTATCCACGTTTTTGCAAGGTACTGATTCAACTGAACGAAATGGAATTAATTATAATAGTGCCAGCCTGCTAACTGACATGTGGAACAAGATAAGAAACGATAAAGAATTGTTTGATTCTTCTCGCACTATATCTTTAATCCGACGGGGCAATACATAGACTGCTCTGAATCCAGGGCATTTCCCCCAGTGGACATTTCCCCCAGCGGACATTCCCCCATGGACATTTCCCGCAGTGGGCATTTCCCCCAGTGGACATTTCCCCCACCCTATATTTTTAGGTTATTTTGAACATAGTTTTTAAATAATTTGGTGAGAAACACAATTTTTTATATATATTTTTTTGTATTTTCTATAAAAAGGATATATGGATTTCCACATATGTTTTACGATAAATGAGTCAAATAGTGATAATATATTATACATATACACAGTATATAGCCGTATTATACCGTCTTATAGCATATTTTAAAACAATATATCACACACATGTATTTGTACAATAAGTGTTACGGGAAAGCACATTATATATTATATAGCACATTTTTAAACAATATAATGGATCACAGTGTGATAACATATAATATTCATATACATATTGTATATTTTAACATTTAAGAAAACATTATATCACATAGTGGTAAAATAAAAGATGTATTTTTAAACAATATTATTTTGTTCTATTGTTTACCACAGTTTTCACTTCAGTTCAGTTTTATGCTCATCAAATGGCTTCATGACACCGACATACGAACAGTTAATGTTACGCTATATACCATGTATAGATCTTTTATATTGTTTTAAAATGTGCTGTAAGACTGTATAATACTGATATATACTGTGTATATGTATAATATCTTATCACTTTGTGACTCATTTATCGTAAAACATATGTGGAATTCCTTATATCCTTATATATAGGAAAACATTGTATTATTGCCAAATTATTTAAAAACCATGTTCAAAATAACCTAAAAATATAGGGTGGGGGAAATGTCCACTGGGGGAAATGTCCACTGGGGCAAATGCCCACTGGGGGAAATGTCCATGGGGGAAATGTCCGCGGGGGGAAATGTCCACTGGGGGAAATGTCCGTACAATGACTGCTCTGAGATATCTTTATCTTTGCTGAAGTTTGAAGGAGATTAGACTTAGAGATTAGCTCTGTGGTAGCTCATTGCATTGAGTTCACTTGGAACATCAACTAAATCTGATTTGCATACTACATGTATGCCTGAATATCATATTTACATTTCAAACTCCAGTATCTCTGAAACTGCGTGGAATATCTACATTGGATAAGCAGAATCTTACTGAGAATCATGAGCAATTTTTTTCTCTCTTGAAAGTGACCCCAGTTACCGTTTTCTATTGCTCTATTAATGACAGAAAGTGACTAAAATCAGCAAAAACAGCGTGAATGTCGAGCTGGATATGTTAAAACGTAGCCCGACAGCCAAGTACAGCGGCAGAAACAGTAATAGGATTCGACATTATCCCTCGACGACAGTTTCCCCAGCCACAGTTTCCCCAACAACATTCTCCCCAACGACAGTATCACCACACGACATTTTCCCCACTCTAATATTATGTGCTGTAACAATTCGATCTGCCGACAATCACAGTCGCGGTCATTTCCCCACCTTGATTTTTTATTATTATTTTTTTTTTAAGTTTGCACGTTGGAGAGTTCCAGGAATTCAAGGGAGATTACTTTTTAGTTGACCATCGGCAGAGGAGCAGTAAGATGAAGACAATTGTATGAAGAGATGTTCATATACACACCCACTTTCCCGGGTGTTCTGACGATTTAGACAGACCTGAACTTTCAAACAATTATCACAAAAAAATCTACTCAAAAGTATTGATTACCCACTGTATAGGCACAAACTATAGACAGACTTGCCCGGAACTTGACGAAATAACCACAGTGACTTGGGTAGCAGGGGATGTCTTCCTCGATGTTGTTGTTGTGATTATTATTTTTATTTTTTTTCAAGAATATAATTATTTCCCACCTTTTCATACACCCACAATGACAGTGGATGTCATATAAATGCTTTCTATACGACGTACATCGAATTACCCGAATTCGGGTGTCTGCAGACAACCAACAGTAAATGGATGAGTGGGAGTGGACTATGGTGAAAACTCAACGGGCGAGGAGAATGCCTTGAGGTGAGTTCTCCTGCATTCGAAGCCGTTCGAGCTCGATTTCAAGTCTTTGGAAGTCTTTTATCAGTTACTGGAAACCAGCCATATCGTGGAGAATGTATTACCGCGGACCGTGTACCGAGATTCGTGGCGAATTCTTTAACATTGGAGTTGCTTCACTTGATATTTAGATGGGAGATCTAATAGAGGAGGGGCATGTAGATCGATGTAGGTCGTATAGAAAGCATTTTTATGACTTCCACTGTCATTGTGGTGTATAATAATAATAATTTATTCACCAATATACATTGTAGTATTATTACATCATTGGCAGTCTAGCATAAGTCATAAAATGAAAAGCGGACTTGCACGCCTAACTACAACATTTGGCGGGAATAAAACCCCAAGGGGCTTGCTCTATCCCAAAATAAATATATATATATTAAACTGTTACAGATGGTGAAACAATAAATACTTTTATCTGTAGTGTAGCTTTTATATTAAAATCGCACCGGCTGTGATAATGGGTCAGTTGTCTATTAGGTATGACTTGAGTTTGATTTAAATAGTTAAGTGGAATCTATACTTTTGATTGATGAGGGGAGTTTGTTCCACTCGCGAGGTCCAGTAATTTTGAGCGTATAAAACGACAGGTTAGATCGATATATAGGCCTATATAGGTTAAGAGCTTGTCCCCTGGTCCCATGTTGATGTATATGTCCGATTGTCTTCTAAAGTATAATTTTAAAAGTACTGGTAGCTGATCAAAGTGATGAATGAATTTGTGAACTAATAGGAGGGATATATATTGATTTAGTTTTAGTAACTGCAATATTTTTAGATTTGTGAAGAGTGGCAGTGTATGCTCATGTTTTCGCGAAAAAGTAATTATCCGGAATGCACGTTTCTGTAGCAGAATTAATGGATTCAGATGGGTTACATAGGTGTTTCCCCATATCACATTACAGTAGTTAAAATAAGGAAATATCATCGAGTAATATAATATGTATAATGTTTTCTTATTTAGTGATTTTTTAATATGGTTTATAATTCCTAGATTCCTTGACACTTTATTGCATTTATAATTTATGTGGGCTGTCCAATTAAGTTGTTCACTGACAAAAAATTCCTAGAAATTTAAATTGATGTACAAGTTCGATTGCTGCACCTGATATAGATAACGCAGGTATATTATTTAATGATCTATGGGCGTTGGGTCTAACTAGCATATATTTAGTTTTCTTTACATTTAAAGATAAACGATTACAAGAAAACCAATTATGTAGCTTATGTAGTTCGCGGTTCATGACATCGATAGCCTCAGTGATATCTTTAGAAGAGGAGACTACGCTAGTGTCGTCAGCAAATAGAATAATTTTTATCATATCAGTTACCTTGCTTATGTCATTTATATATAAGAGAAATAAAATTGGTCCAAGAATCGAACCTTGCGGAACACCATAATCTACTGTCATTGATTTTGAAAATGCGCCATTGTACACAACAGTTTGTGACCTTTCAGACAAGTAGCTGTTAAACCAACAGTTTGATTTGCCTCGGAAACCATAGTAGTCGAGTTTAGCGAGTAAAATATTATGATTGACGGTGTCAAATGCTTTAGATAAATCTAAGAAAGTAACAATACTGTAATATTTAGATTCCTTTGCGGAGATGAGTGTATCATATAGGGAAGACACGGCTAGTGATGTAGAGTGATTTTCCCGGAAGCCAAATTGATCTTTCGTGAGAATTTTATTAGTGTCCATGAAACTGGTTATTTTCTTGACAGCTAGTTTCTCGAGTATTTTGCTAAAGCATGGCAGAATAGATATTGGTCTGCAGTTGGAGATAATGGAAGGATCATCTGATTTAAATATTGGAGTAACCTTAGCATTCTTGAATAAATTCGGAACTTCGCCAGTGGCAAAAGAAGAATTGATTATTCGAGAAAGCGCAGCAGAAATGTAATTAGAAATTAGTTTAATTAGTGACATTCTGATTTCGTCTAGGCCAGGGGCCGCGGATTTCAGAATCATTATTGTTTCCTGAACCTCGTTGGGACTAACCGGTGTGAACTCAAAGTTATTTGAGATAGGCATATCTAATCTTTGAAATTTGTGGTCGCATTGGGTACTTGAGAATCGAGTTTGAAAGCAATTGTACTAAAGTAGTCATTAAAGCTGTCTGCTATTTTATAATTATCGGATATAAGTTATCCATTTACAGTGAATGAGTCTGTTGTTTTAACACGTTTATTTCTATTCATTAGCTGGTTTAGCACCTTCCATGTTCCCTTGATATCTTGATTGCTTTCATTAAATTTTTGTTCAAAATATCGTTTTTTAGATAATCTAATAATATGATTAAGTTTGTTTCTATAAGTTCTGTATTGGCCATGAGTTATGTCATTTTGGTTTACAAGGTACAGTCGATAAAACTTGTTTTTCTCCTGAATCGATTTTAATATACCGTTAGTGATCCATGGTTTTGTGATCCTGTTTTTGTAAACTTTGTGTGATACTACCGGAAAAGAGTCCTCAAAAATCGGGTTTAACTCAGACAGAAATCTATCTAGCAGAATATTAGGGTCAATGTCGTTCCAATTAACTTCGCTAATCCGTCTAGTAAAAAGTTCTTTTCGATCCGATGTGATTTTTCGATAGGTTATGTTTTGGTCAGTGGATTTTGATATATATTCTGTCTTTAAGATATGAAAAACTGGGAAATGATCAGTAATGTCGGTTAAAAATATACCTGATAATAGGTTATTTTCATGAAAATTGGTGAAGATATTATCAATAAGTGTTGATGAGTGGGTTCGCGTCGGTTTGGTGATTTGGGGGAAGAAATAGTGAGACTTTAGGATTTCTAGAAAATCTGTTGAAGGCAAATGACGATCTGTTTTAAACAGATCAACGTTAAAATCGCCCATAAACACACAGTTGTTATTTTCAACGTCTGGTACATTCAGGACGCGGGGAATATGAAAATGTGGGAAATAATTATATATTTGAAAAAAATATATATATAATCACAACAACAACAACATCGACGAAGACACCCCCTGCTACCCAAGTCACTGTGGAAATAACACTTCAATTCAAATTTGATGCGATCGGTACCGGCATACATAAGACCAGGCCAAGAAATAAATAACAGACAGAAAACAGAACATAACAACGTGACAACAAAAATGTCGTAATATCTGATTTTACAGATAATCTATTCTTATTTATTATGCCTGAAAAAAAGGCACGTTTGCATACATCTGCCGATGTTCAACTAAAAAGTAATCTCCCTTGAATTCCTAGAACTCTCCTATGTGCAAACTTAAAAAAAGGTAGGGAAATGACCGCGACTGTGATTGTCGGCAGATCGAATTATTACAGCACATAATATTAGGGTGGGGAAAATGTCGCCTGGGGAATATGTCGTGTGGGGATACTGTCGTGGGGGAAAATGTCGCTGGGGAACTGTCGCTGGGGAAACTGTCGTCTCGGAATAATGTCGGTATTCCTTCACAAATATTAGAGTGGATAGAAAACCATCAGACAACCGATCCCGGGCATTTCTTAAGTCCCTATTACTGCAAGAAACGAACTTTCTAGTCCATAACAGAATAGTGGATGAAAACTGTCGCATTTTTGTTTAGTGTATCGTGTATTGCCCCATTTACTGACAGTTTTGTGTGCAATTTTAATATCACCTATGAATCAACTTTACAAATTGCTAAACTGTGATGTACTCAGTGTCATTTTAAATAAAATTGAATATTGACAGAGTAAATGAGTATTTTATCGATGGAAGTGGACAAATGTAACGAAATGAAAATAAAATGTAACATCCTTACTTTAAAGAGCACATCGTTATGTCAGCAAATGCGAACACAACTCTCAATAACTTTATCAACTTATATTTATCAGTCTATAATGTCTTCATTCATATATTTATTGAGTTCTAGGTTAAGGCCAGGACTCCCTCGCCCAGGAGTGTAGGACAAATTCCCCCCCGGAAAAATTCCCCCTGGACAAACTCCCCCCTGGACAAACTCCCCCCACCCCGGTGAAATCCCCCCTAGGATATTTCCCCCCCCCCTCCCCGGATAAATTCCCCCCTCCCCCCGATTCCCCTCTCTGCTAGAGAAGCCAGTGGACAGTAAGACAGTACGAGAATATATATAATAATTCATCTTTATTTTATTTCAATAACGAATAGTCGTTAAGGACAAAGGACAAATACACTGTATATGCAGGTAGCACATTTATGATGATGGTAACACATCAATGCCATAATGGAACAGTTCATGTGAAGCGAATTGTGTGAGACACGGCCTGAAGACTTTGTGCAATCGTCTTGTCACCATCCCTTCTGTCAACACCGATCTTGTTGAGCCTTTCGTGAAGGTCTTTTGTTGTCCTCTTGACACGTTTTGGCTGGCGTTGTCCGGCGGCGTCAATTTATAAAAAATGTTTTCTTGAATCTCCACTTTATCCACTGGTTTCTCCAGGTTAAAATATGCAGAGGGGGGGAATTTATCCGGGGGGAAAATGTCCTAGGGGGGAATTTCACCGGGATCCGGACAAAACCCCCTAGGAAAAAACACCCACGGACAAAACCCCCTAGGACAAAACACCCACGAACAAAACCCCCAAAATTGAAAAATCGGACAAAAACCCATCTCAAAGAAAAATAGCTATTTCAGACAGAATTTTTACACTTTTAAAATAGAAATTTATAAATATATATTCTCTATGATCCTGGTCATTTTTGTGTATTTCAGCTATAAGGATTAGGCCGCTGATAATTAATGGTTCGTTTTCCGTAACCAGCCCTCTATATTTTGAGGGCAAATAATTAAAATCCATGAGGGATTTACATTTTCATGAGTAAAACTTGCTCATTTTCTTCATATTTGTATACAATTGGTTTGCAAGTTAATAATTAATAATTATCACACTCAGCATGTGTATTTTACAAGCACGGTTATGAGAAACAAACAATTAATTAACAGTAGCCAATTACTAAAGAATCTATGGCATCTGCGGAATCTATGTGTGGATGTCAGAGATGGTCGGAAGACAGTACAAGAATTGCTGAGAGGAGTTGGACACATTCGTTTGGTGTGAAAATCTGCTACTGAAATACATGTGCTAATGTGCTAGTGAAAAACTTCGTTTGGGGTGAAAAAATGTGCTAGTGAGAAACTGGAATTACTTCCAATTATTGGCCATGTAAGAACAGGGTAGCCTGTATAGTAGGTTACACAAGTATTGAAAGATTAATAAATATGTTATAACATCAAATAACTTTGTCTTGAGATCTTATCATTTACCATGTTTTTACTCCTCAGCCCTACGGGCTCAGGAGTATTGTTGTGGCCCCAGCAGTGTGTCTGTCCGTCTGTCCGAGCCGTATCTCGAAAATCTATTGCAAGGAAGTTCTTGAAACTTACAGGTTATGATCCTTTTATGTTTTACTTGTGCCTTTGAAACTTTCAGGTCTAACCGGTCATTAATTATTTTTTTACATTTTTTTTTATATTTTTCCACCATTTTCCAGTCTTCTAAAAAGGGATCTCCAAGTATGCATACATTAGGTCTACTTTCATACTGATTTACATACTCTTACTGGCATGTAGCCTATCAAGAGCTCCATAGTAAAGTTGTATGTCTGCCATTGGTTCTTTCAGTGTAGTGCACGACTCATTTGCATATTCAGTAGTATGGTATTGCCAGTGACTCATTCATATGGAATGTATGAACACATTACTTAGATCTAATGTAGATCCAGCAGTTTTGCTTCTTTGGAGCTTCTTACTATTACAGTGACAGTCAACACCCACATTTTAAAACCAGCAACGTGGTATAGTCCTGATATCTGATTTATTTGTGCATTTGGCTAGAAAGTGTTACACCAAACACTGACAAGGAAGAGGGCTTAATTTTTTTTATCATACCATAGAACTCAATGAATCCCTTCACAGCTGGGCTTAAATTAAAAAGGTGTATATCCGAGACTCAAAACTTTAAAAAAAAATGTATATATATATATTTTTTTGTTCCCTAAATCTCTCGAAGAAAATGAAATGTTTACAGTTCGAAAACTCATGGGAACAGTCTCGCTGATTTGTCGGACTAAGTGGCAATCGGGACTCCTCAAAATTTGTAACATGGCAAAGGAACACGAGGGTTCCCGACCCCAGAGCAAAAATGGCGGCCCTGCTGTGTTTTTGTCCGGAAGAAGAACCGTAAATGGCAACTGTGCCGAATAAATAAGAACGGATTAGGATTCAACTCAGGTTGCCAATGGGGTGAACTCTTCAAGCACGTTTGCAGTACGGTATAGTTATCGAGAATAAATATTTGTCTCTTTTCTGATTGATGTACGTCCATCGTGGGAGCGCAAAGCAAAGGCATGAATTGAAAATTCCGTCGGAGACAACAACGGCAGCGGCCGGTTGAAGTGGTAACAACGGGCCGGTAACAACAGGTGATCTGTGATAACGTTTTTTCGTTAATATATTAATTATCATTTGTTGTCTATTTGATACCGAGTTACGTCGAGAGAAGTCATACATTTTGGCTATAATTTTTAGAAATATGGAGGGAAGAGAGGTAGCTGTCTAAGCGAAGACGGCAGTGTGGACTGGTGGAGCCAACGGTCAATCCGGCAGGCCTGGTGTTAAACAACAACAACATCAACAACAAGTTACGCTTATCAGTGGTTCTTGCGGCATCCTTGACATGATATTTTGGGATAAATTTCTACTGCATTATAGGGCATATATATTTGGCAGTCATACCAAAAAGCAGTAACTTTTTTGTCATTAACTAAGAGGAATACCTGATTCATAAATTTTTATTTTTTTGAACTATTGTCTCACAGGGGCTTGTTGATGGTCAGTTATTGTCCCCCGCCACGTAAATGGGAGGGGGACTTGGAAATGCTACCCGACCGTCTGTCCTTCCGTCCCAACCATGTTCTGAATGCGATATCTCGAGAACAATTCAACTCATCAACTTCAAACTTGGGGGGTGGGATTTTTTTCTCGCCAAACTGCGCTATCCAAGATGGCCGCCGTCGGCCATCTTAGATTTCAACCATCCCAAAAATGTTGTGAACGCGATATCTCGAGAACAGTTCAACCGATTGACTTCAAACTTGGGGGGTGACTTGACATCAGTGAGAACATGACTGGAATTGTTTTTCACCAAACTGCGTTAATCAAGATGGCCGCCGTCAGCCATCTTAGATTCCATCCATCTCCAAAATTTTATGAACACGATATCTCGAGAACAATTCAACCGATCGACTTCAAATCTGGGGAGTGACTTAACATCAATAAGATGATGACTGGAATTGTTTTTCACCAAATTGCGTTAACCAAGATGGCCGCCGTCGACTATATTGTTAACGAGATATCTCAAGAACAATTCAACCGATCTACTTCAAACTTGGGATCTTAGATTCCATCCATCCCCAAAATGTTGTGAACACGATATCTCGAGAACAATTCAACCGATCGACTTCAAATTTTGGGGGTGACTTCACATCAATACGAAGATGACTGGAATTGATTTTCACCAAACTGCGTTAACCAAGATGGCCGCCATCAGCCATCTTAGATTCCATCCATCGCCAAAATGTTATGAACATGATACATGTATCTCGAGAATAATTCAACCGATCGACTTCAAATCTGGGGAGTGACTTCACATCAATAAGAAGATGACTGGAATTGTTTTTCATCAAACTGCGTTATCCAAGATGGCCACTATCAGCCATCTTAGATTCCATCCATCCCAACTATGTTGTGAACGCGATATCTCTAGAACAATTCATCCGATCAACTTCAAATATGAAGGGTGACTTTACATCACTAGCTACCCATCCGTCCTTCCATCCCTCATAACGTCCTTCCGTCCCTCATACCGTCCTTCCATCCCAACCATCTTTTGAACGCGATATCTGGTGTGTTTTTTTTTTCAATGCAGAATGACGTTGGGCTTGCAATGTTGTACCATTGTGACTAGGCGCTATGAAAATAACATGTAACATGCGAGGTTTTGGAGATTTTTGGATTCTGAATAAATTTTCTTAAAATTTCAGAATAAAAATGCACTGTGAAGAATTTCAATGCTTTGAGATAAACTGGCTCCGATATTTTGTTGAAAATCCCATCCCATCGTAATGTGAGACAGACAGTGAACTGACTGATCAATAAAATAAAAAAAATAAACTTTCGACCAACTGACCTGTTCTCACTGATCAGGGACTGTTACCCCAAACAAACAACTTTTTAATTTAGGTCCCATGTGTTGCAAGGGTATGTTGACATACCTACACCCTCAAGGCCACTGTCAAACTGACACAATAACCTGTTGGCCTTGGTGCCCCTTGTCATGCTCATCAATAAAGTCCAACCTGGCATTGAAATAGCTGTCCTATCGATACCCCAAAATTACTGGAATTGCTTTAATTTGATTATGTAAATTTATAACCCTTGTCTGGAAGTATATTTACCAGCACTGATCGCACTGATAGATTCTGCATCACGGCCAAAACCGTCACATGCATACAATGTGCACTTATATAATTTGGCCCGAACTTCAGCGCAATAACTTCAGTACTGTACATCTCCATACATCAGTGCAACAACTTACTGCTGTAATGTACATCTTTATACATCAATGCGACAACTTTTGTAATGTCTGTGTCCATACATCAGTGCAACAACTTAATGCTGTAATGAACATCTTCATACAGAAATGAGACAACTGCTGTAATATACATCTCCATACATGTACATCAATGCTGCTTCAAAGATTTCTTCTTTGAAATAGCAGGAACACAACTGGGCTGGGTGGTGCTTAGTTGGTTCATCATGATATAGCTGAAATATTGTTGAAAGCGAAGTTAAATTTGATTAACTCGCCCACTCCATACATCAATGCGACATTTTGTCCGTGGGGTTTTGTCCTACACCCAATTTCACCGCGGGGGACTTTCACCGGGGGGGGGGGAGTTTGTCCAGGGGGAATTTTTCCGGGGGGGGAATTTGTCCGTACCCCCTCGCCCATTCCGGTTCTTGACTCTCCTTCTGTTCTATGTACCTAACGCGCTCGAAATATATAATGAACATTCCTGTAACGAATAGCCAGAGAGTACTGCAGTTGGCATGGCTGCAGTTTTCAGCGTGTCAGTCACAGGACTGAAAAGGATTTGAGCAGGTAGGCCAACAGAAAGTATCGGTCCGTGTATAGCTTAGCATTTCAATTTTCACCAGCAACACCAGTATTAATTTTTTTTTCTCTCTCTCTTTTGGCACTGACGCCTCGTGATACGAGCGGGCATTTGGAACTGCCGAACGGAAATCTACGAACCTGCCACCCGAAATCTCCGAGAATTTGAGAATGATCACCCCCGCCCGGTTCTTTAATTTTCATATTTTGCAAAGTCTGAAAAGGTTGGACAGTCTATTTTTATATTTTGCATAAAAAAATCGTTTGTTTTTATTTTGTTATCAATGACATATTAAAAGATAAAAAATAATGCCCTTGTGCTCTGTGGGGCGTGACTATCTTTAATCAACCAATTGGATGAAGCCCAGGGAGAATTTCTAGTACATGTACATTAGCAGGCCAAATTGTATTGTCTGAAACATCCCGGGCGTGGTTAACCATAACGGCCCAATGATTGTAACACATTCATGTTGAGCGACTGGTGACGTCATAGCGATTTATGCAAGGTGGATCCCAACATATCCTCTATTTTGTGTATAACGGTATCAGGATTTATAATTAACGTTAATTATGGGAAAGAAATGATACGTGCACGATATGATAAAAATTCCACTTTATCAGAAGAAATATACATGTATGCGTATGAGCCAGAGTTTGTCATTAGATAGACCGCACTGCGGTGGCCTAATGGTTAGAGCGTCGGTCTCGTAAGCGGTAAGTACTGGGTCCAATCCCAGGGAGGGTCAGACCGAAGACTTGAAAAATGTAACTCGTTGCTTCCTCGCTTACGCTAAGAATTAAGAGGATAGAACAAGGACTGGTTCACTCGGTGTCAGTATAATGTGACTGAGTGGGGTGTCATGTCTGCCTACGGCATGATATTTCAGTGGGACAGCACTATAAAATAGCAACATTAGATATGCTCTGTTACAAGTAGGTAACCCCCCCCCTTGCCCTCCCTACCCTTCCCCGTCGTGATATGATTGAACAAATGTTGAAAGCGACGTTAAACCCTATTCACTCACTGACTCACTCACTCAATTGTCACTAGACAATGCGTGTTAAACATAGGTAAATTATAATCATTTGTGATACAGGAAATCACTGTAAGCATAATGGCGGTACCAATTTTACGTTGTACGGACATTTCCCCCAGTGGACATTTCCCCCAGCCGACATTTCCCCCAGTGGACATTTTTCCCAGTGGACATTTCCCCCATCCTATATCTTTAGGTTATTTTGAACATAGTTTTAAAATAATTTGGCAACAACACAATTTTTTTTATATATTTTTTTATTTTCTATATATAAGGATATAAGGATTTCCACATATGTTTTACGATAAATGAGTCACATAGTGATAAGATATAATACATATACACAGTATATATCAGTATTATACAGTCTTATAGCACATATGTTTTACGATAAATGAGTCACATAATGTTAAGATATAATACATATACACAGTATATATCAGTATTATAGTCTTATAGCACATTTTAAAACAACATAAAAGATGTTTACATGATATATACTGTTCGTATAGGTCGGTGTCACGAAGCCATTTGATGAGAATAAAATTGAACTAAAGTGAAAACTGAGGTAAAAAATAGAACAAAATTATATTGTTTAAAAATACATCTTTTATTTTACCACTATGTGTTTTCATAAAATGTTAAAATATATACTGCCCACGCCCAAAATGACATCTTTCGTTACTACTGCCCAACTGCGCAGGAGTAGCACGATGCGACTTCTAACAAAAACCATACCATTCGTCGTCTATATGCAGAGAGCTACAAGATGACACCCCATACGGTCAATTTGGACCACGGATGGTCCATCTCTACCCCAAACACCTTCCTTCGCACCCCCAAAATGCCCGCTTTGGCTACTACTCCTGCTGATGACGTCACCAGCGACGTCACAGATGACGTGGACATCCCTCAAGTCGTTGTCTACAACATCGATGGCTTCACCTTGACACCTCACACGACGCATTCGGACCAAGAATGGTCCCTCAAACACACCCCCATACCCCCAAAACGTCCGCTTTCGCTACTACTCTTACTGTTGACGTCACCAATGACGTCACAGATGACATGGACATCCCTCAAGTCGTGGTCTATACCACGAGAGCTTCAATTTGACACCCTACAGCCCTATTAGGACCAAGAATGGTCCCTCAATCACTCAACAGACCCCCACGAACCCCCCCAAAACGTCGCTTTCGTTACTACTCCTACTATTGACGTCACCAATGACAACACAGATGACATGGACATCCCTCAAGTCGTGGTTTATACCACGAGAGCTTCAATTTGACACCCTACACGGCCTCTTAGGACCAAGAATGGTCCCTCAATCACTCAACAGACCCCCACGAACCCCTAAAATGCCTGCTTTCTATACTACGGCCAGACTGCGCATGCGCAGAATGATGAAACCGGACTAGACACGAGTCCAATCCGACGCTACCCCAAGGGGACTTCAAAATAAGGCCTCATACGGGCCAATCGGACCAATATTGGTCCATCTCGACCTCAAAACGTCCATTCCAATGCTCTTTTTCTACTGCTCATGCGCAGTTAGACGATATTCCCACCCCACACCCATCCAGTTGGACGCTCCCCCACGAGAGCTTCAAACTGATACCTCCCACGACCCATTCGGACCACTTTGGGTCCACTTCGACCCCAAAACGTCCTTTCCATTGCCCTTTCCCCACAATTCCACGGATGTCACACTAGCCCAGTCGGATGGTCCCCCACGAATGCTTCACGATGATACCTCATACGGCCCAATCGGACCAATATTGGTCCGTCGCGACCTCAGAACGTCCATTTAAATGCTTTTTTTCTACTGCGCATGCGCAGAATGACATTAGTTCCACCCCACACCCATCCAGTTGGACGCTGCCCCACGCGGACTTCACAATGACGCCTCACACGGCCCAATCGGACCACTATGGGTCCACCTAGACCCCAAAACGTCCACCTCGATCTGCCTGCCTACTGCGCATACGTCAGCAGCACTTTTCAACAAAAGTCAACGCATGGCCTCGAGACCCCTACCATCGTGTTCTACATCGCGAGACAAAGAAAACAAGGGGCGACACCTCATAGTAATATCCACAAGAAAAAAAATATGACCACCCCTACATGCATTCCCCGGAGATTAACATTGGAAGTCACTGGGGTCTAATGTAGGGGGAGATAACTCTTGCTGGGCCGTCACGTGACCGGAAGTGACCTGTGACCCGGATGTCACGTGACTGGATGTTACGGATGACGTCAATTTGATAAGTAGTAAAAGGGGATATTGGGTCTTATTTAGGGGCAGAAATGTGCGAGATAACCAGGAATTGTGCCAACAGAGTTATCTGCCCCTAAATAGGCCTCAAACGGTCCTTTATATACTATTGATATCAGGATGAACCTTCATGTCATTTACATAAAACAAATCAATCAAAATCTCACTGTCATCTTGGATATCTTTTACCATAATATTGAGATCCTTATGAGACCGTGAGACAGCATTGTCGTCAGCATAATTATATAGTGTAGATTTTTTAACAAAGCTAATAAAATCATTCAAGAATATGTTGAATAAAAGAGGGCCTAATAGTGTTATCTGAGATGCAGACCCGGAA